>JAMLFT010005929.1:0-16834 GCA_026544285.1 Pachyrhizus erosus
ATTTTTATAATTCAATTTTTTATCAAATTTAACATAAATAATTTAAATAATACAAAATTATAATTTAAAAATTAAATTAATAAAATTTATATTTTATATAAAATTATTAAATAATATAATAATTATAAAAATTACATTAGTATAATTTAATCTCTTCCAACATCAATTTATATCACATTCATTATCTCATCAAGGATAACTCTTTCGTATATTTTTCGATCATATATGTTAAAGGGAATGATTGTGTACTGGATTAAACAACTTTAATAAAATGATTTATCTCATGCTCTGCATGTCTTTTTTCATAGTTATCACTGAATCTTTTTTGCACATCTGCTAAAAGCACGAGAAGTTAATCCTTAGCCTAGATTTATATATGAATAATTAATACTCCATTGGTGTTATCCTTTTTATAAAAAAAAATTATAGTGTAAAATTTACTATCCATTTTAATTATTTTAATTAAATCTAATCTTCACTGTCCATTTTAGATGTAAGGCTAAAATTTACTCTTGTGCTTTCATCTCTCGCCTAATACACAATCAAGTGAAAAATTCAGTGAAATTAGTCAGTGATTTCACAAATTAAACCAATGAATAACTTAAGTGACAATCACCAATTTAAGTATAATAACATCGGAGATTATCATCTCACAAAATTGAGTAAAAAAATCATTGAAAGTTCATCTAAAAATAAATAAGGTCACCATTGAAAATTAAGAATCACTTTCTACCAAATAAATAAATAACAAAATCAGAAGTATTGTTCACTCTTTCAAGATAATAAATTTAAGAATTTCTACCAAAAAATTGAAAATAACAAAAATATGATGAAGTATTTACTATAGCAAGATTACACAGTTGTTTGTACAAGCATTATTGATTAGCATCAAATTTTTGTGCCCGGATAAAAGCACTCAATGCCATTTTCCTTAATCTTGAAGTGAAAGTTGTGAGTCTTAATGGCTGACATTCCATGTTGATGTTGTGTTTCCTTATCTAACACCATCAACTGCATAAGATGAATAACAAAACATAATCAACCAAAGTTGGAATAAGGAGATTAAGGTATGTTTGGATAAACTTCTCTATAAATAGTAGTAACATGCTATTAGTTATAGTGTCACCATTGCATTTTTACGACATAATTCAACAATGTGAAGATAAATTGTCCAACAATGTGAAGATAAATTGTCATGCATGGCTCATATTCCATAGACAAGCAGATGCTGGAGCATAGTGGAGTGGAGCAATAACATCTGTTCTTTAAGCTTAACCTACCAATTGTTGGGTTACAATGAGAGTCAAGGGGTGTAAGGGCAAGGCCTTATGTGATACAGTACATGGTATTGTACAGTACATGGGTGATATTGTAAATCAATATTATTTTGTTATTATAAAATAGTGATGTAACCATTAGTCATAAGAATAAAAATAGAAACAGTCACTTTGCTCTCGAGGAGGTATACACATTTATTGAATCTCATTAAATATTGTGTTTGGGTTTGTGCATGTGATTACTCTTGTCTATAAAATTTTAATTGCTTTTGCTAACATTTAGTATTAGAGTGCTTAACCTTGGTGCAAAATTCAAAGTGGGAAAGTTTAATGGAACTAGGAATTTCAAGTTATGATAAAGGAGGGTTAAAGATTTGTTGGCATAGCAAGGTTTTCTAACGACATTGTAGACAACCTACTAGCATGAAAGATGCGGATTGGGAGTTTAAGGAAAAGGCTACAACGACCATTTGTATGCGTTTGGTAGATGAGGTTTTATATAACGTCATGGACTTGATATCTCAAGGGGAGATATGGAAAAAATTGGAGAGTCGGTACATGTCTAAGTTCCTAACAAACAAGTAGTACACGAAACAAAAGTTGTATGGGCTTAAGATGCAAGAGGGTTCTGATTTGACAAACATATTAATGCTTTAATCAAATTATTAGTGATTTAAAAAGATTAGATGTGAATATCAATGATTAGGATAAGATAATTATCTTGTTGTGTTCTTTGCCTAATTCCTACGAGCATCTAGAGATCACCCTCATGTACAAGAAAGACTCCATTAATCTGGAGGAAATCACAATTGCATTTATCTCTCACTGTCAATGAAAACAAATGCAAACTAGTGTTCTCAAAGTGGAGATCTGTATGTGAAGGAGGAATCAAGAACGTAGGAGGATCCAAGGCAAAAGGGGTTCTAAGAGGAAGAAGTTCAAAACCAAAAGCAGCAAATTAGTACAATGCTTCAATTGCAAACAACTGGGACATTACAAGAATTGTCCAAAGTTGAAGCAGTCTGGTGCAGGGCCATCTCACCTTGTGAATGTGACAAAGACAGGCAATTCAAATTACTATAGTGAGGGAGATGTTCCCTCAGTTTCATGTAGTTAGTTGACAAATACGTGGTTTCTTGATTCCATATGTTTTTATCATATGACACTCAATAGGGAGTGGTTCACCACATACTAGTCATACAATTTTGACAATGTCTATTTGGGTGATGATAAAACTTGTGTTATTGTTGGAATGAAATAGGTGCAAATTGCTATGAATGATGGTGGTGTCAAAATGTTGTGTGATGTCCAACATATCCTTGAGTTGAGAGAGAATTTGATCACACTTGACACTTCGTAGGTCAATGGCTTTAGTTATAAGACTAAGGGAGATCGGGAAATCCTCAAAGTGTGTAAGGGTTTGTTGATTGTAATAAAGGAACAACAAACTATAGATAATATTTACAAATTGCTAGGAGGCATAATTGTAGGTCGAGTTGCATCTATTGAGTCTAACAATGTTGCCATATTATGGCGTATGCATTTGGGTCATCTCAACAAGCAAGGGTTGGCGATTAAGGATGGTAAAAATATTTGTGGATAAAATTCACAATGGATAGTTAACGAATACCTTAAACATGTATCTACAAGTAACTAGTACAAGTATTTTTTACTACCCATTAGATAACGAGACAAGTACAAGTATCATGGTATTCATACCCGTGGATACCCATTACTTGTTATCCATTAATATTCAAATATTCAAATACTCTTTATATATATATAATCTTATAATTTTTTATTTAGTGATAAGATATTATATTAAAAATTATAAATACAATGTAATAATTTAAATAAGTAGTATAATGTTAAAAGATAAAATTTATTAAAATAAATTACATATATAATTTATAAAAATAAATAAAAATAATGTCAACTTCTAATGCATAATATTTCTGTCTTCATTTTTAACTTTCGATCACACTCTTCAATTTTAATTTCTTTTTTAAAGTAGTTAAAAGATAATATTACATTATTCTTATTTTCTTCATTTTGTAAAAAGAATGAACAAATAGACATTATAATGACTATCTTTAAATAATTATAGTTGTAATTTTTAAAAATATTTTAAAAAGAAAATATTAAAATAAATAAAAGTATTTTCTAAAAAATATTTTTTATTTTTTAAATATTTATAGATACCCACGAATATTAAAATTATCTGCAAGTATCTGCAAACAGATACCAACATAGGTAAGAGGACAGGTACGGGGAGAATAATTATTCAACGGGATGAATAATGGGTAACTACTACATGTGCCTACTTCACCTCGTAACCATTCCTACTGGCAAAGCTTTATAAGAGAATACTCTTAAAAGAAGTTCAAAACTGTAAGTTAGATTTGAGATATGTGTGAGTATTGTGCTTGAAATTAGTCTAGAGTGTGTCTTAAAGCTTCAAAACACAAGACCAAGGAGATCCTAGAGTGTGTGCATACTAATGTATAAGGGCCTACCTAAGATCCATCCTTAGAGAGTTCCTATTATTTTGTTACCTTCATTGAAGAATTTTCTTGCAAGGTTTGGTTGTATTTTCACGAAACAGAAATATGAAATCTTTAAGAAGTTCCATATGTGAAAAACTAAAGTAGAAAACCAAACAAGCAAAAAATCAAGTACTTGAGGTTTGATAATGATGAGGAGTACACAAACTCAGTGTGAAAAGGAACATGGCATTCAAAGACACTTCTCGATGCGAAAAACACCACAGCAAAATGGTGTTGTAAAAAGGATGAATATTGGCCTTTCTAAAGGCTTTTGGACAAAGGCAGTAAATATAATGCGTTGTCTGCTAAATTGATGATCATACATGTTAAATATCTGATATATTTATTTGTGTATTTAATGTTCTGATGTATTTATTTGTGTATTTAATGTATCAAACTTCTTCCTTTCTTTTCAAATCTGCTAGTCTGCTTCCTTGGATGTAGGATAGTTGTTGGTGCAGATTGTAGACTGCACACTGCTATGCAGTGTATCAGTCAGTCTTACTCTGTACCCATTGTTTTAATATATATATATATATATATATATATATAAAGTTAGTCTGCTGCCTGAGGCATGCAGGTTGTGTATTTTCCAAAATTTAACTATACACTTCCTTGGATGGAAAAGTTGCAAAGGAAGTTTGTATAAATAACCCAATTGATTTCAATAATTTAAGAATATTTGAGTGTCCTACATTTGTATATATGTACAATAATGAAATATTTAAACTTGATCCAAAGCTAAAAAAGTTTGCTTTTGTAGGTTATTCCAAAGGCGCGAAAGGGTTCAAGTTTTGAGATATAACTTCCAAGATGGTGATCAGTAATGAGCAATCCATGATGCCACAACGAGTTGACACACATGTGCCAGTACCAAATGGAGCTACCCTAGCTTCATGGAGGTTCAAGTGGATTTTAAGCAACTATCGCAATGATTCTAGAGAGGGCAGAATCATGCAATTCAAGACTTGAGATCACATCTACAACCCAATTTGGCCTAGTTATGCTAGAAAAACCACAAGAGTGCCCTTTTGTCATAGATAGAGATTGTCGCGTTATCAAACTCGTTCGCTATGGGTTTGAAGACTTAACTTATTTTGCATTTCTCACTAATTTAGGAGACTCTTCTAACTTTTAAGAAGGTATGGACAACCAAGAAAAAGATAAATGAATGGATGCTATGGTGGAAGAGATGGAGTCTTTGCATAAGAAATGAGTGTGCAAGATGAAACCTTTAGTATTAGAAAAAGAAAGCCAGAATTTTATGGATCACCTAGTAGCAAAGAGGTATCCACAGTTGAAGGAGATCGACTATTATGAGATTTTCTTCCCAATCATGAGGCATACTTCTATCAAGACAGTGCTAGCCTTGGTAGCTAGTAAGATATGCACTTGGAGCAGATAGAGGTTAATACAACTTTTCTTTACAGTGATTTAGTGGAGCAAATTTACATGAAACAACTAGAGGAGTTTAGTAAAAGTGGACTAGTCAACTAGTTTATAAGTTAAAAAGGTCTTTGTATGGGTTGAAGCAGTCTCTAAGGCAATGGTACAAGCGGTTTAACTCCTACATGTTGTAGATCAGCTACAAGCAATGTGAGTATGACTACTCTATTTATGTGAGGAGCCTTGTTGATGATTCTTTTATTTTTCTACATGATGGTTCTTTTATTTATTTTTTTGCTACTTTGTGTGGATATCATTTATGTGATGTGAATGAGTTAAAACTCATGCTAGGCAATAAGTTTGACGTGAAAGACTTGGGTCTTGCCAAGAAGATTCTTAGGATGGAGATTCACAATGATAGAAGGTCTAAAAGACTATAACTCTCACAATAGGGCTATGTTAAGAAAGTTTTGGACAAGTTTGATATGAGCAATGCAAAATTAGTGAATACTCCATTTGCAAACCACTTCAAGCTTTCTATAGATAAGTACTTGAAGACAAATGAAAAAGTGGAATACATCTCAAAAGTTCCCCATGTTAGTGCAATTGGTTTGTGATTTGCGCTAGACCAAATTTGGCACATGTTGTAAGTCAAGTCTATAAGTTTATGTTGAAGTCAAGAAAACGACATTGGAAAGCAAAGAAGTGGATCCTCAGGTACCTAAAGGACATAACAGGTCATGGTATCATGTTTGCCATTTAGTATAGTAATCTTTCAATTGTGGGATATGTGGATTCCAACTGTGTTGGTAACTTGGATGACAACATGTCAACAAAAAGGTATGTCTATACTTTTACAAGAGAGCCTATTTGTTGGAAGTCCATTATTCAATCAATTATCACAACATCAACAACTGAAATAGAGTACATAACAGTAGTAAAGGCTAATAAAGAAGTTGCATGACTTATAAGGCTAGTAAATGAACTAGACATTGAGCAAGGTGGAGTTTAATTGCATTGTGATAGTCAAAGTGTTATCTACTTGACTAAGAACCAAGTGTATCGTGCTAGAACCAAGCACATTGATGAGAGGTTCCACAAGATCAAGAAGTTGATGGCATCTAAACAAATTTTGTTGAGGAAGGTTTGTACTTCAAAGAATGCAATTGATATGTTAATTGAGATAGTCATAGTTGACAAGTTCAAACTTCACTGGAATTTGTTGAAGATTGCTCAGTGCTAGACATGACTGGACCCCCCAACTCAAGAGACATATGAGAAGTACTTGTTATTGTTTACAGGGTTGAATACTCCTCAAAGTGAAGATTGTTGTGAATGACTCATATTCCATAGGCAAGCAAAACATAGTGGAGTAAAGCAATAGCATCTGTCATTTGGGCTTAGCCTACTAGTTATTTGGTTATAATGAGAGTTAGAGGGTGTAAGGATAAACCCCTTACAGTACTATACAAGATATTGTATGATATAGAGATGATATTGTAAATTTGTATTGTTTTGTTACTACAAATAATGATGTAACTCTATAAATAAAAATAAAAACAATCGCTATGCTCTCAAAAACTTAGACACAGACTTGTCAAACCCCGTGCTTGTGTGTGCGTTGTGATTACTCTAATCTTTAGAATTTTGATTAATTTTACTAACAAAAAATAATAATGTATTTTCTCCTTTTTATTTTTAATTGGTAGGGAACAGAATACCTTGTACATGCCCTAGGTAGGGGTGATTTCAAAACCCACAGCCAACCAATATCCAAACTATTTGAAGTCAAATACAAGTGAATAGGTGAATAAACATAGGTGATCAAGTAAAAAAGTAAAATAAATTGGTTAAAAATGGGTCAAGTCAGGTGGGTGCAAATTGTAAAAATATTTTTCAACCATACACCTGTAGCCATCGTATAAAAGTCTCATCTACTTCATCAATATAGTTTTTATTATGTTACTACCAACTAGTGCAGTTATGGTTTATTTTATTATTTTGGCACAATACTCAATTTAACTCTTTTCAAGGCAAGGTCTTCTTTTGTCTTGTCTCACAATAACTTTTCTCCAAGTGGTATTGTGGTACAACTTGCACATTTCAAAATGAGAAGAAGAAAAAACCAATTCTATAACTTAACTTCTTCCCTTCCCACACACCAACCATTCTTTTTACTTTCCTATTTACTCTTATCATATCTTGAAATTCTAAAATCTTGGGTGGAATTTAGTCACATGTAATATGTCAACAAATACAACAGTGATAGTGTTGAACAATTGCTTCAATGAGCTTATGTCACAAAAGATCTTTGTGGGGTTCCACCACAACCAACAATTGGTCTATGCATCATTTTCACTAGCTTTCCAATAACCAATTTCAATATTGTTGTCAACCTTGTTGGCACTATGTTTGGAATGACTCAAATCCACGTCAACTCTCTTTACACAGTTGTCAACCGAAAAATCCAAAAATTGACTACTTGAAAGGATCTCACAATTAAGAATGTACTAAAATAATATTGTCCATTTTTAGTTAGATTAAGCATTTTTTGCCTAATCCAACCAAAACTGGCCGATTATCATCCTTGGCCCTAGGTGCTGTTAGTGAGAGATATTTTGAGAGATTAAAATGGATGTTGAAAAAATTGTATTGTGTCAAACATGATATAGCAAAAAATATTATTGTGTTTAAAGGTGCGTAAATCAACTATATAAACAAGTGTTTTGCTTTATTTTAAGGTGAATTTGGGCCCTATGAAGCAAATAGAATAAATTTAAGCTTCCTGTTGTAAATAGTAAAAAATATCTTTAGAGATTTTATGTAATTCATTTTCTTATTTCCTTTGTTATCATAGTTTCCTCATTTTCCTTTATTAAGGACAATTATTCATCTATAATTAGAAGATGAAAGGATGCAATAAGTGTGATACAAATTACTAAAATATGTTCCTTTCCAACTTGGTATTAGAGTTTTTGATCTTGAGAACTCTTTTTGTACTACCGCTCCAAAAATATCCACCAACTACCCAATCTCAATTTGAGCAGAATACAAAAGTCTACAAGGAAGAAATTGATTGTCTTAGCATGTTAATTAAGTGTATAAGTAAGCCTTCTAGTTCATGTACCTTGTTCATGAAAGGTAAAAGTTTATTCAATACCTTTGACTCTACTTCTAAGGACATTTTCTTGATTCTGGGACAACAGATCACATGACCCCTTTTTCTATATTGTTCACATCATATTCCAAAATATCATCTAACAGACAACTCATTACAATTGATTATAGTGATAATGTGTCCATTATTTGCTCCAATAACATTCAACTTTAAACCTTTATTTTATTGCATAATGTTTTACATGTCCCAAAATTGGCTAATAGCCTTATGTCTATGCACAAGCTCACTAAGGATTTGAATTGTTCAGTAACACTTTTTCATACGCATCATGTCTTTCAAGACCATGTCAACGGAAAGACAATTTTAATTTTTAAAGAGTAGAGCATATTGTATTTCCAAAAGCACGATAATGATAATGACAAGAACCTAGAATTGTCCTCAAACCAACAGGCAAAATTAGATACTTATACTACTTCCCGTATATGACTTCACCATAGGTGCCTTGGACATCCATTGTTTGTCCTTAAGTTTTTATTTCCTTATCTCTTTACAAAAAGGTTTGTTGAGTCTTTCAATTGTAATCCTGTCAAGTTTCAAAGAACCATTGTGCATTTTTTCCTAGTAGTTATAATAAAAGTTCATCTTCTTTTAACCTAATACATTATGACGTGTGGAAACCTGTTGAATTTATATCTAGCATAAAATGGTTAGTGACCTTTATCGATGACTGCACTAGAGTAAAATAGACCTACCTAATAAAAAATAAATTCAAGGTTTGTCAATTTTCTTTTTGTGTTGTCTAAAATCAGTTTGGTAAATCCATTAAAAAAATTAGGTTTGATAATGAAACAAAATATGCAAATCGTGTGCTTTCTAAATTTGTTACTAAAAATGAAATTATTTATAAAGTGACATGTGTTGATACTCCTCAACAAAATAAGGTTGAAAAAAAGAAAATTTGTCATCTTCTTAAGGTTACTAGAGTCTTTTTCTTTCAAAT
Source organism: Pachyrhizus erosus (assembly GCA_026544285.1). Lineage (NCBI taxonomy): Eukaryota > Viridiplantae > Streptophyta > Magnoliopsida > Fabales > Fabaceae > Pachyrhizus > Pachyrhizus erosus. Next base: position 9,328 of record JAMLFT010005929.1, read on the forward strand.
GGTTGTTCCTAATATATACAAGAAGAAAGTTATCTTAACTTTCACCTATCTAATTCACAAGTTACCCACTTTAATCCTCAATGATGTTAGTCCAATTGAGTTCCTAATGTCCTTTGTTCCTTCTTCTCCCTTAACGTCAAGGCCACCATGTTGTGTCTTTGATTGCATTGCCTTTATCCATTCTCATAGTCTTAACCGTGGTATGTTAAACCCAAGAGTGATCAAATGTGTCTTTGTTGATTACCCCTCAAATAAAAAGGAGTATAAGTGTTCTCATCCTCAAAGTTATCATTTCTTTATCTCCATGGATGCTACCTGTCATGAAACTAAGTCATTTTTTGTCAATCCCCAACTTCAAGGAGAGAGTATTCTAGAAGTCAAAAGTCATACTATGTTAGAGTCATTGTCCTTCTTGTTTTTGTAGAATGCCCCAAGAGCTAATTGTGAAATCATCAATGAGATAGTAAAGGAGGCCTATAATGAAGCTGAAAAGGAAGAACAATTTTTTGACCAAATATACCAAACGAAGAGAAAACTCATTCTGGTCTCACTATAACAAGAATCATTTAACCTAAAGGTAAGTCTCCTTGAAAGTAAAATTAAGGTGGTAAATGTTGATGATAATATCCCAGAAAGTAACACTAAGGTGCTAAGTATTGATGATAATATTTTTATTACCTTTAGAAAAGGAAAAAAGTCTTGTGATAAATATCTTATTTCTAAATATGTCAGCACTAACCATCTCTCTATCCAACATCAAAGTTTCATTGTTATCATTATGTTGGGTTCAAGCCATGAAAAAGAATGAGGGCATTGGAGAAAAGTTTAACCTGGAAGATTGTCGACAATCCCAAAGACAAGAAGGTCGTAGGGTGGATATTCATAGTAAAGTACAAATTTGATGGGACAATACATGGTTACAAAACAAGATTGGTGGCAAAAGAATACACCTAGACTTATCGGATAGACTATGAAGAAACATTTGTCCCTATAGCAAAGATGAACACAATACAAGTTATCCTTTATGTAGCAACCCATTTTGGTTAAGATTTGCAATAATTTGATGTTAAAAATGCCTGCCTTCATGTATATTTGGAAAAAGAAGTCTACAAGGAAATTCTCCTAGGATTTGAAGCTTATAGTAGGGAGAACAAAGTGTGCAAACTAAAAAATGCCTTATATGGCCTCAAACAATCTTCTCGAGCATGGTTTGAGAGATTCACTCAGACAATGACTTCCTTTGGATACAAACAAAGCCAAGATAATCACACTTTATTCATAAAACATTTCCTTGATGGTAAACTCACTAAATTATTGGTTTATTTAGACAATATGATCATTATAGGTGACAGTGAAGAAAAAAAAATGACCCTAAAAGAGAAGTTGGGAACCCAATTTGAAATGAAAGACTTAGGGAAGCTAAAGTATTTCTTTGGAATAGAAACGCTTATTCTAAGAAAGGCATTTTTATCTCTTAAAAGAAGGATGTCAACCTCCTCAAAGAAACATGAAAGCCTTGATGTAGACCCTCAAAGGTTCCCATTGAACAGTATCATAGGATAGGAAGTGAAGATAGTTCACCTGCAGAGAAGTCTCAATGATAAGGTGCCCCCTATTAAGCAGGTTTATGTGAGAAGCAAGGCACAAACGAGTTAGGCAATTATTATCCTTCTCTTTTACGTTATTAGGCAATAATTATCTTTTATCCTTATGTTATTAGGAGATTCAGTTAGTCAATCATTATCTTTATCTTTTTTGTTATTAGGAAATCATTATCTTTATCTTTTAGGATTTAATTAAGATATTAGTCAATTACTCTAATTATAATTAGGATCCGGGAAAGGAGGCATAAACATATACAACAAATAAGATTTAGAGAGGGGAAAGTAGAAAAATATTATGGATAGTTTAGGAGGTTCCAAGTTCCTCAAATTACTTGAGCTATTGTTTCCCTTATTTCTTTGCCATCAATAATAAATTTGTTTCATTCTTCTTTCCTAATTTATAGGGTTGGGTTCTATCACACTGGTATCAAAGCTCTTATTCCAAGGGATGTAGGTGTCACCTAACAATATATGGTGAGCACAAGGATGGAAACAAGAATGGAAGCCTTTGAGCAGGTAATGACAAGTTGGAACCAACAAAAGGAATCACCAGCAAGAACCGTGCCTCGACAAGTTGGAAAATATGGTCGACAGGTTAATGAACGTAATGGAGCACAATGGGTCCAAAACTAAGAATGAAAACAATAATTCAAATCTAAGCAAGACAAATTCTAAAAAAGAGGTGTTGTTAGCTTCCAAAAATGGGAGCAAGTAGCGAAGGTTAGATATTTCGATCTTTGACGAGAAAGATGCATATAGGTGGGTATCAAAATTGGAGAGGTACTTTGGGCTGAGATGGGTGTTGGATAAGGAAAAGATGGAAGTTGCTATAGTAGCACTTAATAGGGATGCTTTAGGGTGGTTCCAATGGAGGGAGATTTGCAACCCCAATCCAAGGTAGGAAGGGTTTAAAGATGCCCTCATACAGAGGTCCCAACTAACATCCATGGAAAACTCATTTGAATCCTTGTTAGCACTCAAACAAGATCAAGTTGTTCATGAATTTGTGACATAGTTTGAGAAATCTGCAAGGTCCATGAAGGGGTTAGAAGAGCAATATTTGATGGGAATTTTCATTAATGGGCTGAAAATAGACATGGCAACAAGACAAGACAAGACAAGGACGAGTATGTTGTTCTATATGTTTAAGAGATTCCAGGTTCCTCAAATTACCTGAGCTATATTATTTCCCTTATTTCCTTGCCATCAATAATAAATTGTATATTTCCTCTTTCCTAATTTTTAGGGTTGGATTCTATTACTCAATATCAAATGTTGGTAGGAAAGTTAATCTACCTCTCTCACACTAGATCAAACATTGCCTATTATTCAGAAAAGAAGACACCTTATTTATAGAGATTCAATAATATTGATGCAAATTATGTAGGATCAACCACAAATAAAAAATCTACTTCTAGACACGAGGGAAAGGGAGTTTGGTGACTTGAATGAGCAAAAAGCAAAACGTTGTAGCTTAGTCCAAGCTGAAATTCGAACCATCACACAGGACAAATGCCAAGAACTGTGGATGAATATCATACTTGATGACCACTAGATTAAATTTGAGGTCCCTATGAAGCTAATTTGTGATAACAAGTCAACCATTTATATTGCTTACGAACCAGTTTAACATGACAGGATCAAACACATTGAGATTGATAGACACTTTATCAAAGAAAAGCTAGACAGTAGCCTTATTGTCACAACTCTTATTCCGACAAGACTCCAAGTTGCCAATGTTCTTACTAATGGGCTTCCTAGCAATAGATTCCAAAAACTTATAAACAAGTTAAAAATGATTGATATTCATTTACTAACTTGAAGAAGAGTGTTAAGGAAAAAATTTTCCCTGTAAATAGCAAAAGAGAGGATGTAATAAGTGTGATACAAATTAATAAAATTCGTTCTCTTTCAACTCTACAGGAAACGTTATGTCATTTGATTAGTAGCCAAACACCAGAAGGAATTGGAGGAAAATAAGCTCGTCATATACCCTTCAAAAGAAACCTCACGGAGAAAGGGAGGTTAAATACAAGGACTTGTTTCACAAAAATTACAGAAGGAAAAAACTTAAGATCAAGATTTTTAGTAAAGACCAAACTTAAGATTTTGTAACCATGTTTGGAAAGCCAAAATTGTCTTTGGTAAATTGACACTGTTTCTTAGATTTCAAGGTCCTTAAGACTATGAGAATGTTTTGTAACACGTGGTCTCTTGACTTGCCTTGAAGATCTTTCCCATTCTGTACTTCATTGCAACAAAATGAAATAATGGAAAATGACAGTTGTCATAAGCTTAGACCTAGACGGAAAGATCCTTGATGGTGTAGGTGTCAATATCTATCAAATAGAAGTGAATGGGTTATTCTAAGTTAGAAAATAATATTTTAAAAAAATGTGAAATCGTATAAACAGAAGCCGTATGAATTTATTATATAGTAGAATGATACAACTATACCTGCCCATGCACATCTTTTGCCAAACCAGTGGCCAATGGTTCAGCCTTGACCAATATGTCAGCAAGGTACTCCATCTCTAAGATAACAGCAGCCCTGTCTCCGTTCAAATAAATATCCTTATGGTCAAGTGCAATAAATGCACAACCCTGTGACACAAAAAGAAAAATAAAAAACTAAAAACATTGGAATACATTTCAAACACAGTGAAGGTAGTATTATCTTACATATTCTGAATCTGATGTTAACGTATGGCAATAATGCAGCAAGTCTAAAACATCATTTGAAGAGCCATTAGCAGCAACTTCAAGAATAGATATGTCATCTATCATTATAGAGATGAATTTCTTGTCTTGATGTATTGCAGTGATCACTCTGTCAATTTGCTCAAATACAGAAGCAAGCCCATCATAGTTGGGTTTTCCTTCATCTAGTCATCAATAAAATTGATGCTACTCAATCATGTATATAATCCATCAAACACTATAAATTAATCAATTTTATTGTTGTCCCTAAAGCTATGTTTGAATTGATTGAAACGTAACTGAGTAGAACAGAATAACACAAGGTTCCAAATTGGGAAATATGGAATGGAACTATTTTTTTTCCCAATAATTATTAACTTATTGTTCTCATCAAATGAACAGCATCCATGCAAATATCAAACCTCACATTTTGATAAGTTGCTAATTCAGCACTCATGGGATGTAACTTTGAAGCCTTAAATGGAATAGAACTTTCCACATTACACCAAAATGAATAATTCTCACCTGCCATTCTATTGATCCTTCACTGCCGAGATAAGTCATCAAGGAATTGATAACTAGGAAAATATATGCAAAGGTTTGCTAACACACATCGTTCTGGTATTTCATTTCAACTAGGACTAGATTTATGTCAAACTTCAACCATATGAACAAATTCTGTTGTTTGATGTATCAATTCCAAAGTAGCATTGAGAATTTACGGTCCTCTCCTAACTAAAACTAAGGATGTAGTTTGCCCCTTTTGCACCACACCATCCAGTACACTGGTGTCATTTGATTTCACATCGGTGTCACTAGTTATTTTTATTATATTTTCTTGAATGATCCTTTTGTGCATTTTCGATTTGCTAACATGCTCTGTTTTTGTGTTTCTATTATTTCTACTATAAGAATAATACATAAATTATACAGACATGTGTATAAAAGAGATACATAAATTATAAGTTTCTTCTCAATAATCAATATTCCTTATGTAATTACTGGAAAATGTGAAAATTTTGTTACATTAGGAAAAGGATAATTAGAGTATGACTTTATAGTTATAAATATGTTAATCTTAATTATTAATTTAAATTTTTGTCATGTTGATCACATTATATATATATGTGTGCGTGTGTTTGTATCCCCATGTCCTATGTTTTAGATTTTAGCTGTGTCCCGTGTCCTATGTTTTAGATTTTAGTTGTGTCCCCATCATATTTGTGTTGTGTCTTGTGTCGGAGTCCGTGTTTCCTAGGTGCCAAATCCCTAGCCCATTTTCTCCCTCCATTTCCTGTGTGCTACAATTACCATTACCTTATGTCAGAACAAAAACAAAACGGGTCCCAGAGCAAGTTTTTGAGGTGACAAGGACCTTCCAAAATTAAGAGCATTATGCACAAGTCATAAACACCTAAGAACAGTTCGGAAGTAGAGCCAGAGACTTCCCTCCTACCAACCCCCCCCCCCCCCAAATGCTTCTTCTATTAATCCAGTTTGGCTCTTATTCTTAGGCAAGAAAGTGTATTCTCTCTACTGCCTCTTTTTGGATCATAATTTCTCTGTTTTCCTTGGATTAGGTAACTTATAGTGGATATCTTTCCTCTCACTTTTGTTTAGATTATTACTTTTTTATTTGGCTGCTCTGAGGCTCTAATACAATTTCACTCAAACATTAATAAATTATAAATTATGCCAAATACATTAAGGATACGACTCAAAAGTAAGGATTGTAAGCCACTATAAGACCCAAACAAGACTAGACTTAGCTTAAGGCCCGTGGCAGAGAACTGAAATTGAAAAAAGTTCATATGAATTACTAAAATTGGAGAATAAATATAATAACTATAACAACTTAGAGGGTTTAGACTAGGAAGCAGACAATTTTCAGTTCTTTGTTGCATGTGGTTGAAAAATGGCTCGACGAAATTTTAAGAAGAGACACGTACCCTCCCTTAGACTCCCTCGCATATCAGTTGAAGAGGAATGTATGGTTCCTAAGAAGAGGTAAAAATCCCACCTAGAATGAATGGCGTTTCTGGATAACTTTTATGTTTTGATCATCTCGGATACTAAAATACACACAGCACGAGGTTGCTAATCTAAACATTATACACAGCACACTGGTAACAATCAAACAAAAACTATAGCAATGAATCCATCCTGACATAATTTTTTTTCGAAGAAACAGTAAGAAAAAAGTATGAAGAAAATAAAAAAACCAAATACAAATACCTGATATTCTCACCTGGACACTGCAACATAAGCATGTCAAGAAAAAAGAATCTGCCGTTATCTCTTTGAGCAGCTAAGTTGCAACCCTATCACAGGTACCCATAAACATTGTCAAACATAAGTTGCAACATTAAGATTGTCAAACGCCGTAACAGAATACACACAAAACAATCTGACAAACAATTCACAGGCATGCAATGAAACCAAGAAAAGGAACGGGAACACTATCATATAGCATTTGGCAGTGACGTCATTAAAAACACAATTAATAATAGAAACAAAGACATCAAATGTAAATTAAATATCCAGACACCTTTTCAGTAACAAAAGTAACAAACATTAGAACATACATAAATAACAGAACCAAGACACATAGATAAATCCAAGATACTAAGAATAAAATGCATATATATAGAGAAGGGATATACAAGCTTTCTGAGGAGGCGATCGTAGTGGGAAAAAGGGTGAGAGAAGGCGAGGAAGACAACGGCGGAAGAAGGGTGAGAAGAGAAGGAGCGTTTGAGGATGTGGTGAAGAACGAAAGCGGCGCTTGTGTCGACACAGTCCTCCACAAGCACGAAGCGACCACACAGAGGCCATGGCTTCGCATGGTTCTTGTGAATCCCCAAGGCTTCGTCCAAAAGGTTCCAATTTTTCTGCTCCATTTTCTTCTTCTTTTTTGCTTCTGCTTCCAGTGCTCTCACTCATATGTGGTTGTTTATTTGATAATTTGTTATTTTAACCAATGGCGTAATTTTTACATCACTAAGAACATCTCCATCTTTTTTTCTTAACGAATTGCATATTTTATAAGATACTGTTACTTAATTTTTTATTATTGGAAAACATTTATATGTCATGTTGGGTTATTTTTATAAGTAATGGTTGTTTATGATTAAAAAAATATTTTTTTGTTTTAATTAAAATAATTGAATTAAAATTTTAATTGAAATAAAAGTAAGTACAAA
>JAMLFT010005930.1:0-16834 GCA_026544285.1 Pachyrhizus erosus
TCATCACTTATACATACGCATATATTGAAATAATAATTATAATTGAAACATTATCTAATAGATAGCTTTATTCATAGGCAATGTTATATGCTAGGAATGGAGTATGGAAGACGAGTTATTACTGATTCTCTTTTCTGTTTGAACGCTTACATGTTTTTCTTACCTTAGACTATGTTTCAAAATGCTTGTACTTCTCCCCTTTTTTAAGATTTAACTGCTCGTATCTAACCTCTTCCATTTGCTCTGCTATATAGTCATATTCATTAATTGATTAACCAAAATGGTAAGAGTATGAGTAGCTAGAGGTAACGTTACCAATTGTACAATTAAAATTTCATAAGGTTTACAGTTCAATTTTAAATAGTAAAAAGTTATTGAAGAGTATAGATGATAGGAGAAAAAGAGGTATGTACGCAGTTTAATTGAAGTGGAAGATTATCATCACAATTACTTTTTTTTTTAAAAAAAATCATCACAATGACTTAGAGAAACTATGAATTTAAAAAAAAAAAAAACTAAATTAAATACTTGTACCATGCATTGAATATATATATATATATGTTTTATTTTTTGTTTCTTAACACGTAGTTACTCAAAGATCACACGTTAAATAATTCTCTAATAAGTTGTATGGTGGAAGCTAGCTTTTGAAGATATAATATGCATACATTTTGTGAGGCATTTATGCATAATCCATAGTTAGAGGACATTAATAGGTGTTGTCTAAATCACAGTGATACGAAAAAATAAGATAAAAAAGCGAATTAGTTCTGAAGCAGTATTGAGGAGAAAGCAGGTCGGGGAATAAAGCTAGGAAAACAATAGTAACCCTTTGTTGAGAGACAGACTGGAGGATGGGGTTATAGATTAGAGGAGGGAACGTATAATATATATGTGGAGTGATGCAGTTCGTGAATTCAAAATAAACCTCATCGAGAATTTCTCAGACATACCCTTAGGATTCTATCCCCAAAAATAGTATAGTAGGGAAAGAAAAAAGAGCTTATAATCTCACACATGTCATAAAATTACACGTAGAAATTAACCCTTAGGAATATACAAAAATTCTGCTAGGCTGGCTATCAATACCAACGGAAATTAATACCTAGTGGCTAAGCTAGTGCTTGTTCATTCACTACTCCCCATGACCATTACCATCATCTAAAAGGCAAACCCATAGCCACCGCTGGTCTCACCATCACGGTGGGCTATAGGATTCAACCGGATCGATTTGGACCACGAGAAAGAAATTTTTTTTTTTAAACATAATATTAAAGGTTGCATTTTATTTCTATTTTCAATATTTCTTTACAGTTTAAGAAAAAATATTAAGAAAACAGACATTCCTTATATCACACTAAGTTCATGTCTTATCACATGTGACATCTTTCTAGATTATTCATACATCTGAACTAGCATCACAAAAAGTGAGATAAGGTCCCTCCTCAGCTGTTTTTGTTTATTAATTTTAAAACACTTATTTTGAAAATAATTTTTACAACATAATAGATTCTAGATATAAATAAATAAATTATTGCTGAGTGGTATAAAATTATTTTACAGCTAAAAATTGATAACCAAATCAAACAAATTCTAAATATGTTTTTAATTGCTGTAATAGACTAATTTTTGTTTTACTTTTCTTCAACATCTCTTTCTTTATATTCTTTATTTATTCAAATATGTTATGCGTAATCCTTATTTTCATAAATAAAAAGCTAAAGGAAAGTGATTGTTTTATAAAAGATAAGGATGACAAAAATAAAGAACTCAATAGAGACTTTGTTATTTTAGTAAAAGTAAACATTTTTTTATTATTTTTTTAATATTTAACACAATTATAAATTTAAAATTATTAATTAAGAGAATCATATATTTATCTATTGATTCATATGTTCGCTGATGAACATTTTTATATTTATAAGAATTAAAAATGTATTTAAAAATTATTATTATAAAATAATTTTTTTTATTAAAATCATACACGTGATATGAATCATTATAGTTTACCTGGCTTAAAAGTTGATTTGAGATAAAGAAAAGGGGAAATTTTTAAATTAAAAATACTAATTATGAAAGAAATAAATTTTACATAAATACCAAAAAATTGGTTAGAGAAAGCAAAAAGTCTAGTTGAAGCACATACCTTAAACACACTAACGTGTCCATTCTCCTGTTGCACCATATGGTGCTGCCTGATTGGTAAAATTGAGTTATTCCCAGTTTTAATCTCCATCTCAATTAATTTTAAATAATATTATAACAATTTCTATGGATATATGTAATAGAATACTTCCAAACATATTCCAGCATTTTAATTTTTCCCTTCTTTGTTTCTGTGCCACCATAACGCATCATCCAATCAATGAGATAATGGGAGAAGATCTTCCTTCATGAGAATAATAGTGTTAAAGAGCCCTTTATTACAGAAAGCAATACTTGTTGGTATGGCGAATATCTCCCTTTTCTTTTATCCCCTACACTTTTTTCCTCTCAGTCAGTCACAAACACCTTTTAATCCCCTACCCTTCTCTCTCTATCTCTCTCTTTGTTTGAATGAAATTTAATTAGCTTCCAAAAAGTAATTGGAAAGTAGAGATGCTGTTTCGACTGTGCATGTTTAGTTCTCTTTCGGTTTAAAAGCTGCAAATTCTGATAAATACGAATTTGAGTTCTTGAATGACAAGGGATCTGAATTTATTATGTATCACAGTAATTGCTAGCTAGCTTGAATTATTCGCTTTGATTTAAGAAAGTAGCATTCATATTATTTTATCTAACAACCAATTTCATTCGTCCCTCCCTTCTACGCTGCGTAATCTAATTAAATAAGTCTTGGATAAATTGTAAGAGGTATACTAACTGAAAACATGCATGTTATGTTTGATGAAAGAAACAACCATGGCATTAATTAACTTTATCTTATTTAATGGGGAAGACTATTCTAAGGTAGATTAGTTAAATGTGCATAGCAGATTGAGATCTCTATAGCAATCACACTCCATCTTAGAATGAGATCACTCTTTAATGCTCTCAAAGAACCTAATTTCTCACTCATGCCCCAAAAAAATGCACATAACATGTAATATTGTGTTAATGAGGATTTAATTATGTCGGAAGGGTTTAGTGATTTTTTTCCCTCTTCGTTGTGATATTAAAATTCTATAAAAATTTTCTAAAATTAAAATTTGTTTTTTAAGCTTGTTACTATCTCATGATAAAAAAAAAACTTAAAAATAAAATTATCTCAATGATTGGATCTCGATGCTTATAGTTTTGTATAATTTTCTACATACTTAATCACATGTAATATATATAATTATTTGAAACTAATCAATAATAATTGATTGAGTCAAACATGTGAGCTTGTCTTCCCCTCTTTAATTTTTCATAATATATATAGATATAGGAACGATGAAATATCTTATCTTTACTATTTGTTTTTTTTTTTAATTTAAAGATTATAATTAATAATTAAATTTAAAAAATATAAAAAGTGAAGATGAAAAATAACTCTTTTAATCTCTTTTTTAGATTATTTTAAAAGTCATTTAATGTTTTCTTTTATATATATATATATAAAGAAAAAGGAAAAAAATCAAATTTTAAGAAAATCACTTTTCATATTTATTATTTATTTATTTAAAATCCAATAATAATAATAAATAAATAATATAGAGAGTAATTACGTTATTTTTACATTAACTTGACTCTCTTCGTATATATATATATATAAAGAGATTAAGAGAAATTCAAAAATTAAATAATAATACCAAATTTAAGTTATGAATGTAAAATTATATTAAATATTTTAAAAAAATAATTTTACTATCTATAATAGTCATATGCAATTTAAACATAATTATTTCTTATTAAAGATTTTTTTTGTCTTTATCAAAAAAATTAAACACATATTAAAGTTTGCTTATTTTTTTTTTTTTTTTACCTTCTGTTAAATATATATTTTTTAGATCTATCCATCTTCGTAGCCTTCTTAACTTTTTATTTGTTTTTGGGTGAAACTCAAATAAGATAGGGCGACAAACATAGTGCAGAATCACCCACATAAAAATCTAAGAGATAACACTTAAACTATTTACCCACAAAATTATCAATGGGAAGAAACATTTATGAGCTTGATCAGATGACACAAAGTTGTGGACCATTAATGCTTTCAATTAGCCAGTTATCTCATAAAGCTTCAGAATATATGGTTCTCAATTCCAAGCTTCAAGTTGTAGCTATGATCGTTAATTATTCTTGTCCGTGCTCATTTTGTCCCTTCCAAGTTTGATCATAATTGATACACGTAGCAGAGAGTTGTCGTAAACTTTTTGCTCGATAGAGAAATGAGGAAAGACGATTATGATTGAGTGCCTGCCTATGCATTCACTAAGATATTCTTGTCATGGGTTAACACCAAAACTCTTTCTAATCCTTTTCCTTAGGTAGGGTAACGGAAATTGATTGTTTACATGCATGCATGGCCCATTAATTATGTATGTGGTATCTCGTCATATATCTTTACATGTGATCAAAAGTCTCAGCGACTAAAAGTTAATGATTGAAGAAGATAATTAAAAATGTGTAGAGGCTCCTGGAATCTCATATATATCAAGAAATACTTAAGTATTTACTTTCTTCTGTTTTTATTATAAAAAATAATATTAATTTTATACTAATTAACAAAATAAATTGATTTTATTTAATTTTTTTAATTTTATTTTTAAATTATCTTTCATTAAAATTTATATCAAAAATAAAAAAAATTATTAAAAATAGAATCTCAATTAAATGAAAAATTATTTTGAAGATAATCTAATTATATATAGTCAAATTAGTCAAAATTTATTAATAAAAGAGACTAAACAATAAAAAAAAGTTATAGAAGAGATTAAAGAAAGTAATTAGTTTTATATTTTAGTTTTAGTATGAGTCAATAATTTTTTTTATTATAGTATTGATGAAAAATATTTATAAAAAATTAATCTCAAAATCTGTTTCGTCACTTTTAATGAATTTTTTTAATTATATTTTTTATTTATAAAATTTAAATTAAAAAATTTATGTAAAGAATTTGAGGTTAGTATTTCTCAAATAAATGAGATGTTAATTTAGAAGTCTGCAAGTTAATAACCTGACACAATTTAGTATTTCTAAAAGTTGTGGCTTTAAACCATAAATTATTTGTCAGATAATATGTTAGCTTCGAGTTACGAATTATGGATCCATAATGCTAGGTGGCCACGAATCACAAATTCAAGCCTTAATTAATAATTTACTTTCACGAGATATAAATCTAATGGCTTTGGGCTGTAAGGGTATCTTGGGGTCAACAAAAAAAAGGATAATAACTTGGTAAAATTATATCAAAAACAATTTTGAAATTTGTTCTATTTTAAAAACATTTAATTTAACTAATTATAAATAAAAATAAAATAAAATACTTAATATAGAAATATGTGAATTAGTGAAAATTAACTCCTAAAATTTTGTTAATTTAATAGCAGACTTAAATTTATAATAAAAATAAGAATAATATAGTTAATGCTAAAATATTTTATTCTCTTATTTTTTTTCCTCGATTTTATTTTGATTTTTTTATTTTTTATTGTTTTATTTTGATCCTTATTTTTTAAATTTAGATTTATATTGTCCTTTTGAAATAATTATTTTTAATTTTTAGACATGATTTTAAAATCTTTTTAAAACTAATTCAAGGCATGAAATATTTTTTATTTGATTTATTTATATGAAAATTATGAACTGGACAAGCATTCCAACTAAAAGAAGTCATAAATATGCTGAAAATTATATAAAAAATAAGTTTCACAAATAATTAATTTTTTTAAAAAAATTATTATTAAATTTTTTCAATTGCTCATGAAACTTAATTTTTATATAATTTTTTTATCATATTTAATATTCTTTTATTCAAATATTTATTAGATCTCATAGTTTTTACATAGATGAATCTAACATAGCATATTTTATATCTTGAATCAATTAAAAAAGTGTTTAAAATTATGTTTTAAAATAGAAAAAATAGTTTGTTTTAAAAGAATAACATTAATCAAAATTTAAAAGATAAAAATTAAAATAAATCTTTTAAAAAATAAAAAATAAAAATAAATTTTAATAAAAAAATAAAAGATAAAAAATATATATAGTGGGCAGTTAAAATGAAATAGAGTAAAATAAAAGGACTAGTTGCACAGCAAATAAAGATAAATACAGTGGAACGAGAATGAATGAAGAAAATAATGCATCCATGGGGGATTCCCATTTGGCATTTGGAGTCCACATGACGTACGGCATCAACGTGATTTTTATGTTCAAAAAGTATAAACTAGGTTACTCTTGAGCAACCAGTCATATTCGCAATATACAGAATATATGTATCTGCACATACAAACACGTAGTGATTAAATTCAGAAAAGGACTCCTATAAATTAGGGGTAGTAATCGAATACAAGAAGTTGATTCATGACTACTGTTAAAAAATTTCGATAGCTACTTAAAGGTTATAATAATATTAGTTGCTTGTTTTATTGCACCGATAATTACATTTTTTTAATTTTAATGATAATTGTTATATCTTAGATCATCACTAATACTGAAAGTATTGTAAAGTTGTTCAATTTACTATTCTTGGTAAACCCTACTGTGTCACATCAAATTTTATAAATTCAACAAATTTTCTTTTCAACCGTGAAATCATTAAAAACTTAAAATATTTATAGTGTGTTGTCATGATAAAAATAAGAATTTAAAAACTCATTGACTTTAATGTTGTGTGGCTTATACTTGATCCTTAAATCATTTTGAAAATTTAGAGTATATGCATGAAGGAGAATCTTATCCATTTACGTAAGGAAGATCTAATATAAGAATTGTACCTTGACAAATATGATAATTAAGGTTATATTTTATCAATACTTTTAAAATCAAACTGATAATTGAATTAATGAAGTTATTAGTTCAATGTTTAATAGTTGAGTTGTGATTAAATTTATATAATAAAATAAATAATATAAAGATAATCTTATAAAACATAATAGTATATATTTATAATACATAAAAAAAATTAATACTAAGTAGATAATTGAATCGATAGAAATATTGGCTTAAAATTAAAAAAATTAACCTTAATTAAATAATTTTAAAATTTTTCATATTATATACTATATTTGGTCCTTTATATAAAAAATATGTGTGACTATTTTTTATCTAAATTATAAAAAATATAAGATCACTTTTAAATGTATTAATTTTTAATTTTCTTTTTTATTCCTAATTTATTATGAAATCTATTAATGAGGCATTCACTCATGTTTTATGAAAATATATGCATTTATTATGTTGTTAACAATATAAGTCATGCTTGTTAGTTGAAAAAAAAAAATCATTGCATTATGAATAATGTCATTAAATATAACCACAACATAAATCATTTGATTTTAAAGGTATTTTTAAAATAAAAATTAAATTTATAATATTATTAATTAAAATTAACTAAGATACCATTTAGGGTGGTTTAGTTATAAGTTTAAAAAAATTTAAAAAAATAACCATTTTTAGTTTAAGGGTGTATTTGTCTTATAGTGATAATGATAACAACAATGATGATAAAGATGTTGATGGTAGTAATGGTGCTCGTGCTGGTGTCGATAATGGAGGTGACATGCTAGATAATGATAGTGATTATGGTAACAACGCTATAATAGAAAGTGATGGTGACAATGTTGGTATTAGTAGTGATTGTTGTGTCAATGTTGGTGATAGTGTTAATGTTAGTGGTGGATGGAGGTGGTAGTAGTATCAATGTTAATGGTGGTAGTAGTGATGGTAACAATGTCAATGACAATGATATTAGGACTATTAGTAATAGTAGTGGTAGCAGGAAAGATATTATTATTATTAAATATAAAGAGAATTTTTTTTAAAATTAAAAATCAAATTCATAAATTTCTATTATTGATTTTGAAAATATTTAAAGGATAAAAAAAATTAAATGATCAAAATAAAATAAAAAAGAGTATTTTCAAGAACTAAATTCATATTTAAACCTAAAAAATAGAGTTTTCTCGATTCTAGAAAAAAAAAATGTCATGTATCTTTGTTAAGAAAGAGATATTCTTCATACAAAAAGATACTATTTAAGTCATCAAATTTTATTTGCAGTTAAGATTAATCCAAAAGGTCTTTCAATGCTCCTAACATATAAGATGATATTTGTTTTTACTATTTCATAATTTAAAACATTGTAGATAAGCTTCAATACACACATATAATGAAGTTAACAAATATAATAATTATAAATTACAAATTTAAATACCATATATAGTGATATTCTACAAAATCTCTTTTAGACACTTATCTATGTCACCTTACTAATTCATTAGACTGCTTGATTTACTTCACCCCAAACAGAAAATGTAACTCTTAATTTTTTGTTCTAGATGAATAAAATTTTGTAGATGTATTTTTTTGGTGTTTGGTTCAATGTCGTTTTAAATTGATAAATTTGGTGTTGTTCAATATAATTTTTATATTTTAAATATTTTTAAAATGATTAAGACATTATTTAAGCAAAATTTTAAATAATTAAAACATTTTCTTTCATTCTTCATGTCATAATGCATGTATTTCATGATAACTTAAAATTTACATAAAACAAAATATCTAAACAAAATTACATAAAACTAATGCACTAAACTACTAGCATCATCCAAAAAAAAAGGTTGAGTTGGTTATATGAATTCTTAAACTTAAATCTCATTATTATTATTATATAAATTATTTTTTTTATAAAACTGCTTATTTATATAATATTTGCATATATAACAACATCAAAATTCTTAAAATATGACATCACATAATTTTCTTATTTTTATAGCACAACTATGATTAAGGATCAATTCCTTCAACTACACATGCCTTAATTATTAGGCCTACAATCCTAGACTTCTCTCATAATGATCAAATGGTCATTATATATCTTACAGTTAGTTGTTTTTTGTCATCATTATTATTACAATCTCTTGCTCTATAATTTGTCTAATCAATAATTAAGATTTGAGATTGTTATTGCACGAAATGAGACTTAATATTGGAGATTGTTCTATGATTAACTCTCCTTTTATTTACATTTTCAATGGATTTGATGCACAATAATGTAATAATCATCACTTCAACGGATAAGTAAAATTTTTGTATCCTAATTTTATGTAATAAACAATTATTTTGTGTTTAATTATTTCTTATAATAACTTAATTAACTCGACCTCTGGTCTTTAATTTTAGGATTTATTTTAGAATTCTAATAATTTTAGATATTATATTGATAAAACTCTATAATTTTAGTACTAAAATAATATTTTTATAATTAAAATATCATGTGTGAGATAACACGAGCCTCTATACACAAGACAGTTAACGTGCCACACTAACTTAATCGCCAATTTTTAATTTTAAAAAAATATTTTAAAATTCAATAATTTTATTGTTAAATTAACGTTACTTTGTGATTCTAACAAGTAAAGGATTAAAGTTTTAAAGTCTTATTAACCAGTATTTTAAGGACATTAGTTAAGGGATCAAAAGATTTTGTTATTATTAAAATTTTCTTGAAAAAATATTTTAAAAATGTAGGAGAGCGAAGTTTTGTACATGCTAATAAAAAAAATTCTTTTTTACTTTCTCAATAAATGTCTTAAAGATACTAATTAACATTTGTCAAAAGTTGAAAAAATTCCAATACACAATAAAAAAAATGTTACTCCCAAAATAAAAATACTTTTAAATTATTCTATCTTTAATCTAAACATTCATTAATTTACTCAAATCTTTTGCTGAAAAGGAAAACATGGTGAGATGAAATCAAAGAGCCTAAAACAAATCCTGAATTGAATAAAGTCAATAAAGATAATGTTTGATTTTTTTAGAATACTTCAAACTAAATTTGAGAATAAACTCAATTTTATGACAATTTTAATTATTTATTAACAAAACTAAAATTAATTTGCAAATTTAAATTTAATCCGAATGAGTTTGTAAACTTCAACATGCAGAAACTCGTTCGCGATGGATTGTTATTCTCAAAATGATGTGCAACTCTGGTGCATTGATTGCAGTAGCTGCTTTTAGCACAGAGTCCAAAAAGGGAGCCACCACAAACCCAATGCCCAATATGGTATGAAACTTGAAAGAAATCGACAAAAGATAGCATCATAGCAAGAGACCGATCCCTGTCAACAACAACCTATATTCCCAAATATAGAAGATGACACTGCATGCACGAGCTTGACAACAATTATAGGTTACCTTTTATGGATAACACACATAAAATAAAATAAAAACGGAAAATAAAATAAAATAATGTTTTAATAAATATAACAAATTAACTAACTATAAACTAATTATATAAATCAATTTTGCACCATCATTTAACCACAAAATATTATATATAACAAATTTATTAATTTTTATAATAATTACTTTAAAAATCATTTTAAATGTGATACGTAAGAGATAACAATGTAAACTGTTTCATGTTATGAATGCATATTTATTTTACTCTTTGAAAATGTACTTCAATATTGTCCGTTTTCTATCTGTAGCAAAATGGATTATCCGATATCCAATGTATTTAAATTTGAATTTCGGACTCCAAATTAGGTCAAAATATTTGCTTTTAAACTTGGATACATCGGGTCGGTCTAAACATGCCAAAAAATTCCAATAAATCAGATTAAAAAATTTAAAATAAATCAACCTCAAATTTAATATCGAATTTTTATGTTTTAAGGAGTCTAATCAAACTACTTAGTCTAATCAGACCGTGTTAGTCAAATAATTCATTTTTTCACCTCCATGTTTGTATAAGAGAGTAAGCAAGTGGGGATGAGGGACAGAATCGTATGCTTTCTCTTTACAAATTTTCCATAACGATTGGTTTCCCTTTAAATGACAATTGTTTATTAGGTAAGGCAAAGTAGTGGCCTATGTTGCTAAAGTTTTCATGTCCTTCATTACGTGGCATTTTCTTACTGGTCAAATGTTTCAATGGGCTTGCCACTCACAAGTGCCATTTTATACGTACTTCAATTAACTAATTATATAATGAAAAATGGGAAGGCCAGAATAAAATATATACAAATAAAAAGGGTCTTTTGATGAAAAAGATAAATTAATATTCAATGTGGCACTTAATCTTGCCGCGGCTGCTTCTCGAAATAGGATTTTATGAGTACTTGGTATTTAGACAAAGCTAACATTGAATTTAGCTTATGAATGTTTTCTTGATTTACCACAGATTCCAGAAGCACTATACTTAATTTATATATATTATTCACATGATTTTGACACAAATTACACAAACGCTACAGTTAATTCATATATTATTAACATAATATATGAATTGAATATAGTACTTATGTAATATTAGGCAATTCAATAAAGCAATTATAGCCTACATAGTTTTTAAGGTATGTTTTAATTCTTAAACTCAAGTATCAAGAAATTTACTATCAAAATTTAATTGATTCAACATAATCATATCTGAATTATAAAAAAATTTAAAATATAAATTCTTTAGCTCAACTCTTTAGGTTTTCTCAAAAGATAAAACTCACTTCTCAGTTAATTAACCTTATGAGTAAACCGAAATGGTTTATGAATTATTACACACACATATTTTCTATTTTAAATTTATATTTTTTCATACAATATTCAGTGTCATATTGTTACCCATATATCAATCCACTATTACTATTTTTCTACAATTTTTTTTATTGTTATATTAATTTAGATATCTTTTATTATTTGGTATTTTTTTATTATTTTATTTGAGAAAATAATTTAAATTAGATTAAAAAAAAAAAAAAAGCAACCACACATGCCAAGGATCTCACTTTAAAGGGAGAAAATTAATTTTGGCTTTGCATGAGCTTCAAACTAGAGTGTTAGGTTTATTCCTTATTAAGCTCAAAGGAACAAAAATATTTGTGTTATTTTATTTTAAGGAAGCTGTAAACTGCTATAAATAAAGAATAAAAAGGGGGTGGAGTGCATGCTGAGCTCAAGTTCTTTTACGAAGCCTAGAATACTGTAACTGCTAAATTCATAAAGGCCAAATTCCTATTCCTATTTTTTTTTTTTTTAATTCTTGTGGGTAGTATCTTCAGCTCAAAGCCATTGTACAACGATCCCCAATCTATTACTTCAAAATTTAACCCAAATAATGCACTCTTACGCAATCTTTAAGTGTGTTTAAAGAACAAGTAATTCTTCAGCTGCTTTTATAATGCGAAGGGACTAATAAATTAATACGATAGTGTCTACCGACCAATTAATAATCTAATTCAATAATGAAAAGAAAAAACGTAAAAGAACGAATACAAACAGAAAAACAGACATAAGAAATCTTTTACTTCAATAATTTAGTCATTTGCCTTATGCATGCTGATTAATATATACCATGCCAAAGGCCACTTAGGTTTCATCCAATTTGCTACATGCAATAGTTAATTCAAATTTATAGGTCAAACACTATACTATAGAACCTTTGTAGGTTTAAAATAACTCGTAAAAAGTTTCAAATAGTCAATTAAGCTTTATTTCCAACTTAGGTCCACTAATGATGCATGTTAATCCAATACTTTAGGTGTGAGACTTGAAAATACAGCCCATAGGTTGACGGAATCAATTAAATAATAATCAAATTATTTCCCATGTTGTTAATTACTAAACTAGATGCGGATACTGGCTACTTAATTACATGAATTAATTAGTGCCACAAACTTCTTTATACTTTTTGGTGTAACAAACTGTCATACGCTTGTGAATATTATACTGCGTACTAGCTAGTTATGCTAAATAATAGCTTGCTATAAATGCCTCTTTTAGTTATCTTATCAATAGTAGTATATGAGAAAGAACATAAAAAGTAAAATTCTTATTCAAAGAATGTAAACGTCTATAATCTGAACTGAGGAGTCAACTCCGAATCGAACCGGCCAGGCCATTGCATATCAACACAGCATTAATGAAATTCTAACAAATATTAAATGACTAAGTTTTTATTATACTAATTTCTTATTTTGGACTTCCATTAATAACATCTTTTTTCAGGATTTCTATTCTAAAGTAGCAGTGCTAAAGTGAGAAATTTTAATCCTTAATGAGAAAATCAATTGACCATTTCTGCAATACAAGATGAAATTGGTTGAACTTAAATAAATGAAAATTGTATATTTGAAGGACAAAATAATTCAATAAAATACATAAAATAAAGATGTTACTTTCTATTTTATTATGTTCTCTCTTTAATTAAAAGAAGCACTAAAATCTCAACTAGTCCAGCATAAATAACAAACAAAGGCTTAATTAAGTTATTTCCGGGCATTTGGGTTGTCCTATTCTTGGATTTCTTAGATGATATTCTAAACACCACCAGAAATTCTTCCATGAAATGTCACGTCACTCTTTATTTTTGGCATTTGTTTAAACGTACGTATATCCGTCAATTCCTTAATTCTCTGTTTATCCTTATCAAAAGAATTTGTGAAATGAATCTTTTGCCGCTACCACCACTGCTTATTTTCCCGTAAATTTTATTTACATAATAATGTAAAGCTTATAAATGAATCTTTGGCTCGCTAATCTCACACTTTGCTTAGCACTAGATTCGCGAGAGATTTTAAAAATATATTCCAAACACTATACTTTCTTTCACTAAACATCAAATGAGCTAAATGGGAAAGAAACGGTGTACAAATGGCATTTTTCATGATCTTCTTTCTTAGCAGGTCAATAGGCATAGATATTAATATTATATTTGAGGTACCATAAAAAAATATTATAAGGTTAAATATGTATAGAAGCGCGTGTTATATCATATTGTTTAACTAAAATTATATACTCGATATATATATGAACATAGTATATAAAAATCCAAAAATATATATCATTAATATATATACTGTGGTTACTAGGCATTATTAATTAAATGATGATCATCGTACAAGGCTCATATCTACTTGTTTTTTAATCTTTTGTTACACTTCATTTTATATGAATATTAGCACATGTATTCGTACAATATACAAATTAATATTTAATTTTATATAATTCATTATGATATGATTTAAAAATTAATATATATTTTTCCAATGGTCGGTCATCTGTAACATAAATATATATTTTCATGATTTAATACACATATGTTAAGTTTCTATTTCTAAAGTTGAAATGCTTATTTTGTATGTAGATGTTAATACAATTTCATATAAAGCGTTTATTTTTGTTTGCAAATATTTATCTCTTTAATTTAAATATTACTATATTTTTATATATAAAACTTGCATATTTGTGTGATGTAAATATTGGCCCTGTGATTTAAATATAGATGTGTTTTTTATGTAATTTTTTTATTCCCTTTGATGTATATATTTGGCTATAATTTTGATTTTAATATGTATTCATGTAGAATTTTCATTTACATGATGTAAACATTTACCCCGTCACTCAAAACCCAAATGATTTAATATAATGTGTTTACTTTTGTATGATGTAAATATTTGCTCTTTTAATTTAGATATTGATTTAATTTGATGCATCATGTTCATCCTATATGATGAAAATATTTATCCTAATTTTTAAATATTGATATATTTGTAGTTTTCATACATGAGTAATACATATATTTACATGTAAGGTAGATATTAATATATTTTTATGTAAGACTTTATTTATGTACGGTGGAAATACTTACCTTAATAATTTATAAATTAGTAGTTGTAATATCAACTTTTCACTATTATGTTATACAAATATTTATCATTATAATTAGATGAATTCCTAAAAAAAAATTTAGAAAGAGGGTGAATTATAATAATATAAACTAAAAAAGTATCTTAATTTATGAGACATTCATTAATTCCAAACGTGATAGCACGAATGCGGATATACATAATATGACACATCGCATTTTATTGAGAACATTTGTATGCATGTATGCACAAGCCAGTATACGTGTGTATAAGCAAATAGTATAAAATCGCTAAAGCTAGGGATGGTATCTGAGGTGCATAATGATAGGTATAAAAAACTTAAATACAACTATAACCCCTAGCTAATTGAATAGTTGATAAGTAAATGAATTAAGTTTCTAAGTATATAAGCTTCAATGTTAAACAGATACTACTATCAAATAGTTAAATCATATTTCATTATTTAATTTGTTATTTTGGAGACGAAGTGAGAATTTAGATTAAGTAGGTAAGCATAATGTATAAATATATGCTGGTCCAAGATATAAATATTATGATGTGGTTCAAGCTAGGGTTGCCCTTTTAATGTTTTTGGTCCCTCTACTCTGAAAGACATGTTTCAATGTTAAAAAATATGAAAAAGAATGGGAGAGAGTTAATAATGAATTTCATTAGATTCATTGTGAGTTTAATTGGATAATGTAATGCACTATTGACTCTTTTGTAACAGTAGTTTATATTTTATTTTTGTTGTAAAAAGTTTGTCATCCACATTAAAAATTAACAGGATCGAAATCAGCTTAAAATTAACTCCAGTGAAGGATTGCTAAGAAATATTTTAATTATATCCATGATATATGAAATATTTTAATATATGTTCTCACATTCACATCTAATACATAAAATTTGTAAAATTAAGATTTAATATCGTATTAAAAATTGACTAAACTCAATTCAACACTAAATGCTATCACTCAAAGAAAGGAAAATTACTTAAGTATTGTAAGAATTGTTTGAATTTGTTCTTAATTAATTTTGGCATCTTAACAATTAATTTTTTAAAATGTTAAATAAAATTTTATTTGAAGAATTAACATATTTTACGTGAATTATTGAAAAAGGTGCTACATAGTTTTAGAAGTAATCCACTTATAATATTTTTTTTTATCAAAGCAAATACAAAGCAGTCATATAATA
Organism: Pachyrhizus erosus; assembly: GCA_026544285.1. Classification (NCBI taxonomy): domain Eukaryota; kingdom Viridiplantae; phylum Streptophyta; class Magnoliopsida; order Fabales; family Fabaceae; genus Pachyrhizus; species Pachyrhizus erosus. The sequence goes on from JAMLFT010005930.1 coordinate 15,972, forward strand.
AAATTTTATATATTAAATAATTATAAAATTAACATTACTCGTGTGTATTTGGATTATACGATAATACTATTTCAAAAATGTTTATGTGAAAAACTTGTATCTACTTATCACCAAAGTTACCGAGTGCATCATTTCGGAGTTCTTTATCCTTTTCACACCCCCCATATAAGTGGAATGTGATTCTTTCTGTGATTTGTTTATTATTATAAGGATAAATAAATTATCATCATTTAAAAGGACTTCTTTAGATGTTGTAAAGCCAAATGTGCTTAGGCCATGCTCGTCCGAATTTGGAACCCAACTATCTCTATCTATCAATTTTTAGGATCATCACCCTTCCCTTTTTGGTTGAGGAAGGCCACATAGAATTAGGTCATTATAATCATTAGGGGTGCAATGGCAGTTAATTAGTTGGTCATGTGAAAGTGAGTAGAGAAAAATATCCCATACATATACATAACTCCAAATTGCTTACTAAGGAACCAGGCATAATAACATCACAAACCACACACAAATGAATAATTAAAACTCAAAAGTTTACCTTGCGTGGTACTAGCTACGAGAATTTGTATAAAGGTGCTAACAAAGTTTGAACGTTGGATTTGATTTGGACCAAAAAACAAAACAGACCATGACATGAAGCTCTATGCTTGGTTGGTGGTGCTTGCCAGTTGCCTTGTAAATATCTTGGAGTGGCATCTGCCTTGGCATTTGGCTAGTCGACCATTTGGTTAAAATTGAAAAAAAAAAAAAAAAAAAAAAAAAAAAAAAAAAAAAAAAAAAAAAAAAAAAAAAATTTAAGACCAAAAAGGCTTAAAGGGAGAGATAAACTTTGGTGGGGTGGGGGGTTTGCTTTTTAGTTT
>JAMLFT010005931.1:0-16833 GCA_026544285.1 Pachyrhizus erosus
ATTAAATCAAAATAAAAAAATTGTACACAAAATTAAGAATTATACTAAAATTATAAATTAAATAAAATATAGAAATTTAAAACTGTATTTAAACCTATACCGTTAAAACACCTAGCTTGGTGGAAAATGTTTTTATTTTTTATGTCCCTATACTTTTTAAAACATATATATATTTTTCATCGTTTTTGTTAGAAGTGGTCTTAATAACAAGTTCGTTGTATTTTCATAATATTATTTTTTACTGTTGTTGTTACTATGTTAAATATATTTTATAAAAATACATTTTATAATATATAAATATTTCATATTTTTAGTCAATAATATATCAATTGCTTATTGAATTAATATACCGACAACCCTCTCTCTCCACGCATACATAATATTTTAGCAGACAAAAGAGTTAGCGACACAAATCATTCTTGTCCTATCCGACCGTGCTTGGCAATATCCAGTTTTTTTACCTGTCTACCACTTTATCCTTATCTGCATATGTTAATAACATTTTGATAACGAAAAAGTACTAAATTATTATAAATTGTCATCAAGGGTAGCTGTTAAAATAATCAATATTGATTTTTTAATTATTAAATAAATAAACAACTTTTTTTCATTTTTATTCATCTAAAAAGTTATAATCCAGGTATTCTTTTTGAATTCCTATATATATTTTTTCTAATTACACAACTGATCACTGTGCCAGTGTTCCAATCCCAAAGAATTGCACAAAGGGCATATATCCTTCACGTGACATTATGGATGCCGGTACCACCAAAATTTGATACTTACATATACAACATTTAATTCATACACACACAATATGTACCTAGAATAAGAGACCTTATCTAAATAAAACTTAGATCATCACATTTTATTAATCTATTGCATAAAGTATTTGTACATAACATGTATCCAATAATTTCCCAAAGTAAGGAGATGAATTTGACGATATGCAAAGGTTGACATGTGTCATGTCCATGGCCTTATACTGTGTTTCAAATGATCCTCTTGTTCCCTTGCCCTCCATTTTTACCTTCAATTTCTGGTTGTATCCCTTACACATTGCAACCTCTGAACCAAACGTTATCTTTGTTCATCATCGCCTCACATACACATACCCTTTAGAAAATTCTTCATCAGTGTTTCTTTTACCCTTCAGGAGCAGAAAAAGTGCCTTTGTGCTGTGCTGCCATGGCTGTGACACAGTTCAACCCCACTTGCTCAAAACCTCATTTTCACTCATCACAACTCTCTTTTCTATCAAGGAGTCTTCCTAGACATCGCCACTGTACTTTTGCGCCACTTCAAAGAACGCAACAAGCTAGGATTTCCTGTTCTGTTGCACCAAAGTGAGTAACTTGATTGTTTTCAGAATACATTTTCAGTTTTTAGCTTCTTGGGTCTGATTGAATTTTCCTCCTTTTATTTCCCAGTGAAGTGCAGGTGCCGGCTGTTAAAATCCAGGATCCCAAGAGTAAGCCTGAGTGCTATGGTGTCTTCTGCCTTACCTATGATTTGAGGGCTGTGAGTATCCCTTTCCCTCCCTTGTCTATTTCATCTACGTGTATCTGTTGTTTTAGCTTGTTTTTTAGTTCAAATTGTGATTTTTGTGAATTTGTCCATGATTCTGTGAGTGAGTTCCCCACCACTACTGATTGCTTCCTGGGGTTTTCTGAGAGTTTGCTTGGTATTTTGGAGCAGAAATTTGTTTAATCTAACAGTACTGGTGTTAGTCAAAATTTGCATGTTGATGCACAATTTCCTTTGCAGTATTTGTTTAGGCTATATGCATAGTGTATCTTTGCCTTTAACTGGTGTTGGTCAAAATTTGCATCATGTTAAGTTTGGTGTAGGTGGATACCTTCTGTTTAAACATCAGTAGACAGCCAAAAGATATCAGTAATCTTATTAGTTGTCTTCCATACCAAAATTTTGCATGTCAGAGCTGTCAAAATGCAAAATTAATCAATTTGTACCTTCGTTGTTATTTCATTATATTGTGTTTGACAGTTGGTCTTGAATCTTCATATGTAATTTGAGATCACTAATATTAGTGAAATCTATAAGGAAATTGTAACGATTATCTTTTATTGGTTGTTGTCTGAACCATTTAGGGACACAAATGAGAAACAATTTGGAGTTTTGCCCATCAAACTGTTCACCATGCAATAGCAATCGATACAGCTACCTCTGTCCTATTAGTTCCTCTAGATATAAAGGGTCGCCATCTCAGAACTAAAGCATCTGTTTCATTTGATGTTCTTTTTTATAAATTCAACACTGTTCTACTTAATGTAACCATAAAGTATATACCAATTAGTCTTGGTTAATGTCTTTGATAGCATGATGTGACTGGACTGGAATATTAATACTACCTTGCTGTAGTGATAGTGGCATTTATGATAATTGCATGGCTATTTTTTATATTTTTAACTTGCGGTGCAGTGTGCATTATCTTGGAATTCTGTAAATCTTTCTCTCTCCAATTTTCCATCTTTATATACAATTTAATTCCAATAAAAAAAAGATGCACAACATGAACAAGTAATTGAAGTTGAGGACATTAAAGTAATAATGTATTGATGTTGTTTAAAGAGGGGAGAGGATAAACATGTGTGCATGTCAATTTAATGGCTCTTAGATATTATCAGACAGTTAAATTTGTCAGTCTGTGCTACATGTCTCGTTGAAATATTTGGCCAATGTTTTTGCAGGAAGAAGAGACAAGATCCTGGAAGAAATTAATTAACATTGCAGTCTCAGGTGCTGCTGGAATGATTGCTAACCATCTACTTTTCAAGGTGAATGTATTTTGGATTTAAATAAATTGTGTCAGCGAAGCACATTAGAAGTTCAACTTATCTATATCTTGATATATCTATTTCCAATTATTTTTTATTATATCAGTACTCTCAGATTCAAACTTCGTTTTTTAACAGAGTTGAAAAACCAAGTTGAATAGCATTGTGTGATCCATTTAGCCTACTTCACCTGGTGGACTTAGTCTTTATTGTTGTTGTATCATTACTCAGATTAGGATTTTTAAAGTCATTGAAAGGGTAATAGTTGCAATGTTACATATCATAAAAATTCTTCTTATCTTTTTGAAATTGATGAGTATTTGCTGTGCAGCCTTTTCAGAACTGGAATTTTTTTCCTTTGTATTTATTGAGGAATCTATTGTGATTACCACATACATGGATCAACACTACAGTGTGTTGTTGACCACACACGTGTCACTTTGATTTAGAATTTACTTATATTACTCTTCATACCATCTCTAAATCAATTGAAACTCCCTGCTATGTACAAAATTTGAGCTTTATAGTTCGAAGATTTATTGGAAATGCCACATTCTTGTATCTTTGTTGTTACATGAAATAGAAATTGAATTTAGCATGAAAGCTAAATTGAATGTATGGTGAGTGTTCAAGAAGATAATTTTATTTTGCATGTGCTCTGAAGTTTCTTTTATAAGACTTGTTACCTTTAATGTTCACGGAATTTCGTTCCACTCTAAAACCTGAGTTGATTTGTTGTGTCAGCTTGCATCTGGTGAAGTTTTTGGTCCTGATCAACCTATTGCTCTCAAATTATTGGGATCAGAAAGGTCAATCCAAGCTCTTGAAGGTAAGCTTCCTGCATATGGTAAATTTGGTGTCTGTTTGTTGGAATAATTAGTTATACATCTTCCACCTATGATAAGAAAAGTTGACCTAGCCTCCTCCATTCCAACTCTGGCTATCAAAAAACTGTATAAAAAACTAACTAAAGGTTATTATTAGTCTCTTGCTTATAACTGGCATTACTATGAAATTAGTTAATACAACATCTGCTATGTGGGCTATGATCATACGAATAAAAAACAAAAGTAAGTAAACTGGAGAATTGTGAGTGGTATATCAGTGTGTGGCATAACATAACTCAAAGTTATTATGAAAAGAGACAAGACAAAGCATTGAGCTTTATTAGGAGAATGAGCAAATTCAACTTACCCTGTGAGCACCTTTATCCTAGGCCTATATACAATACTAAGCAAATAAAATAACCTACCCAGTAAATTAGAAACCTTTTCACTAAAATTATAGTGCACAAGGTGTCTTACTGTCTCATAATTGTGCCATTGCAAGAAAGTATGCTTGATAGATTGCCTATTATACAGTGACTCTTTTTTTCCTTGTTTCATAATTATTGTGAACAAACTGATTAGAAGTTTTCACCATTTAGTTATCTACTCATCTTAATGCCTTTTCATTTAGTCAAATAATACTTTTACTCCTTTGCATGTATAAGTCATGGAAATCTTCTCATTTCACTGTTTTTTCTTTTAATCTTTTGTACTTGAAGGATACCTTAAATTGTGAATTCATATTTATGGAAAGAACCATATGAGCACTTTTAATTATGTATAGATACATGTTATTGCTTTAAAACATGAGGCAGCTTTGGTTATAAGAGACTCTGCAACTATGATCTGTCACTTTTTCTTGTATCAATTGCACCTTCAACAAGTATGTCACGGGAAAGAGTGGTTTTGAAAATAATGGAGCAGGGAATAGGGGGAAGCAAGTGTCTATGACATTGGTTGAAAATTTTAAATTCCCAAAAGGTCCTTGAGTTTTACATTTTAAATTTTCAACATATAAAACATGGAATAAAGGAGTCATCCAACAATTTTTAATAAATACACTGCTGCTGTCCATACACCCAGATTTGGAGAAGGAATGCAATGGTTTAAGGGGGAGTGAGTGGTTTAGCCTCCTTCTACCAATCCATTTATCCGTTGACAAAACTACCAGGAAACCATCAGACTTCTCGTTCTTAGTGTACTGTCCCCAATGATTTTTGTTATCCTAACTAAGGCCTTAACAGAATTTGCTCCTGAGTGAGAGAGATGAGAAATTCAATCAATTATAGAATTTTGAGTAATAACCATGAAAATGACTTGTCAGGTCAGTGTACGTTATGCATTTATTTGTTTATTATGCTTTTAACTGAAACTAGATACACCTTAATTTTGTTGACTACTGAGTATATATAACACACTGATGTTTTTCATTCTGAATGTTCCAATTCAACATGCAGGTGTTGCAATGGAACTGGAGGACTCTTTGTTTCCTTTGTTGAGGGAGGTGAGTATTGGTATTGATCCTTATGAAGTGTTCCAAGATGCAGAATGGGCTTTGCTAATAGGTGCAAAGCCTCGAGGACCTGGAATGGAGCGAGCAGACTTGTTAGACATAAATGGGCAGATTTATGCTGAGCAGGTAAAATGATAATAAAATTTAAACTGGATTTATTGCTTTCTGCTAAAATGAAGTTAATTATACTGACATTATACCTTATGTACAACAGGGAAGAGCATTAAATGCTGTTGCATCCCGCAATGTCAAAGTTATTGTAGTAGGAAACCCTTGCAATACAAAGTAAGCTTGACTTTTTATGAATGAACTTGAAGTTGCATGTTGTACCTGTTTATGCTAATATTCGTGTGTATTTAAATGCAGTGCATTAATATGCTTGAAGAATGCTCCTAACATTCCTGCAAAAAATTTTCATGCTTTAACTCGTTTAGATGAGAATAGAGCAAAATGTCAGGTAACAGTTTATAAATTTTACTTTCTAAATTTGTTCTACAACAGAGAATATAACAACTGTATTAATTGTCTCTATAAAATGTGCAGCTAGCCCTCAAGGCAGGTGTCTTCTATGATAAAGTGTCAAATATGACAATATGGGGCAACCACTCAACTACACAGGTCGTTGAAGGGTCATTGCTAGAATAATGTGCCTGAACTGAATTTCTTTAACTCTCTTTTATGACATGTAGTTATCTTGTTAATAGGTCCCTGACTTCTTAAATGCTAGAATCGATGGTTTGCCAGTCAAAGAGGTGGTTAAGGATCATAAGTGGTTGGAGGAAGAGTTCACTGAAAAGGTTCAAAAGGTAAAATTTGTAATTAGCATCCTTAGCTAAATACATGGTGTAAAAAATATGTAGTTTCCTTGTGCTAAAAGCCGACAAATAATTGTGTGATTGGCAGAGAGGTGGTGTGCTTATTAAAAAATGGGGAAGATCATCAGCTGCATCAACTTCTGTGTCAATTGTCGATGCCATGCGATCTTTAATAACTCCTACTCCTGAGGGTGATTGGTTTTCTTCTGGTGTAAGTTGATATCAGTTGAACGATCTCATTATTTACTTGTTAAAGAATTAGATTCAGCAAGACTGCAACTGGTTTTACAATGTATTGATTTAACTAAACTAATATATACACAAAAAAAGGAGGGAAAGTTGTCTTCCATGTCATATGAGGAAGAAAAATTAAAAAAACAAGTCACACAGTCAAAACAATTTCGGCTCCTTCATGCAGACGAAAATAATATTGTAGTCAAAATGAAATTTTCTCTTACACATCTGGAATATGACATTCCAAAGCTTAATAAAAGGGCAAATAAGCAATTTTTTTCTTGCAACTTTAAACACAGCATGGCCTTCCTTTATACATTTGATGTCTTTTAATCCTCTTCTTTTTTGAGTTACTATTTCAATTACAAAGTTTGCAATTGCAACACCAGGTATATAGCAATGGAAACCCTTATGGAATAGCTGAAGGTATTGTTTTCAGTATGCCATGCCGATCAAAGGTAAGTTTGTTTACTGTGTTCCTTATTCTTTTTTAATTTCTAAATTTTCATTTGTTCCTTCTATGACAAAAGATTTTTATCCATTAGGGCGATGGTGATTATGAACTTGTCAAGGATGTCATATTTGATGATTACCTACGGCAGAGAATAGCAAAGGTATTAAACTTCATACATTTTATACCACAACATCAAATTTGGTAAATACTGAAAATGTTACTTTTACCATTATAATTATTAAGTTATTAGTATCTTGTGATTCAATGATAAAATAAGAAAACAAATGTTTTAGCTAAAAAATGCGGTGAGCGTGGATCGAACACGCGACCTTCAGATCTTCAGTCTGACGCTCTCCCAACTGAGCTATCCCCGCTTAATATTATGAGAGGGTAGTATTCTAGTACTAGACCACTGGTGCTTGTTTGTACTTTATAGGATTTATTTAATTGAAACTAGATTATCATGATTAAGTATTTGGGCTGAATCCAGTTTTAAAATGGTCCATTTTTAAAAGAGTGTTTACAACACTACATATCAATGATCATTTGTGATATATTTGAGATTATTTTTGGTTGTCACTAAATCTTACTATTCAATACAAATTATATAGTTCACAATTAAAAAATTAGCTTGATGATTGACGATTTAAATTTGAACTTGATAACCTTGGCTTGAGCCTATGTAGATTTTGTCAATATAACATGTCATATTATGCAGACTGAAGCGGAGTTGTTGGCCGAGAAGAGATGTGTAGCTCACCTAACAGGCGAGGTAAAACATCATATCACCATACCATCAGTTTCTTCTGCTGACATTGATGATGTTAACTGTCATCTGAAACATAATATTTTGTCTCAGGGAATTGCTGTTTGTGATCTACCTGGTGACACAATGCTCCCTGGAGAAATGTAACAAGCCTATATCTCCTGAATGCCAAATGGGTCCTCTGAACTAGTAGTGTCCAAGAGGTACTAGTTAGGGAATCAATAAATAAAATGTTTTTATTGAGAATGAGAATCACGGTAGGACACATTGGTAAATGTTTTATTTTTTCCTTAGAAACTTTTGATTCCTTAACAAGTGTCTTAGATTACCGGTTAGCATTCTCTTATTGAAATAATATCACACTAATTGATATGCAGAGTGATGGGATATGAATGCAAAAACAAAACAAAATAATAACATTACTAAAAGTATGAAAACATTCATTTGATTTTGAAACCACCAAAGCTAGCCCATAATGAGATTAAGCAATTGATTTTCATCCATTATCAATGTCAAGATTTTTATACTATCAGACTAATTGTAAATCACTCTAAGTATGTCTTTTAAAATAATTATTATAAAAGTTAATAATTTGTTATGCATAACAATGTATAATTGGATAAAAAAATTTGTGTTAGTGTATTTTAATTAAATTCAAAATTTGAATACATTTTTAGTTATTTAAAATATAAGAATTTGTTTTTGTTTTACTTTGTATGAAAATTTTATTTATTTTTAATCTCTAAAAATTCTATTTTTGAGTGATTTTATTCCATGTTCATTTTTGTTAAATATAAAGAATGAAAATAAAAATAAAAATCAATGGTATTAAAGCAAGAAATCTTTATATATTTTTAGATACTAAAATCGTATTTGGACTTTGATGTGAAAACAATGATGCAGTGCGTATTCTTACAAAGTCGTAAAGCGTGTTCTTGTATTGGGGACGAGTCCACTTGGGCACATTCAGAGGTGGCTCCTATCACAAGATTTTTAATAGCAGCAATAGTTGGAGTTGTTTTGATCTATATAATATATGTATACACAAAAAAACAATTGAATTTTCAAGTTTTATAATCATGATACTTAAACAATAGTTAAATTATTAATTAATAATATTTAAATACAGGTTATATTAGTTAACAAATTAATTAAAAAAATAAAAAGTTAGTTTTTAGTTAAAAACTCCAAGTTGTTTATTTATTAAACTAAAAATATTTGATAAAATTAGTTGTTGAATTAGATGATAAATATAAAATGAAATAAAAACATATTTATATGAAAATTATACATTTTTATTTTATAGGCCACAAAATATTTTTACATTATTATATATTTAAATTTTTTCATTAATTTTAAACTATTATTATTTTTTGTTGAAAAATTAAATATTTTATTAAAAATAAAAAATAGAGTAATAATTAAAATATAATAAAAAATTGTTTGTATAAAGACTAAAAACATAAATACAAAATTAAAGTAAAGATTGTGTGTGTATAAAAAAAATATAAAAATGGTATAAATAGAGTGACTAAAACGTAAAGTGTAATCATGTAAATAGCCTGTTAGCACTGTTAACGGTGTAAAATTGTATTTATGGACATGGATTAAAACATAAAGATTTTGTTTGAATAGAGATTAAAACGAATAATTACTCAATAGAAAGATTAAAACATAAATATTGTAAAAACATAAAGATGAAATGAACAATTTATACATATGGTTATTCTCCTTACAACTTTGAAATTTATGAAACCACCACTGTACAGTACTGCACACAGTGTGAGAATCCATAATTAATTTTGGTAATACTTAGTCTTTTGATAATTTAAGTATACAACAAAGTTAATAAATTAAGGAAAGTATAGGTTGTCTTGCACATTTGACCTGCAAAGGACAAAAAAAAAGGAGGTCAAAGCATGGAATAAATACGACATAGTAAGCAAATTGTGTTTGTATGCATTAAAAAACTGAAAATAGGTAAGAGGAAAAAGAGATGGATGTTCAACTTATGTGAAAATAGAAAATTGAGGGGCATGTGCATTTGCACAACACAAATTGGTTCATGTGAAAATATTCTGTTTTCATTAATAACTATAAAAAGGTATTATTTCTATTTTTATTATTTTACTATAATTTCTTAAAACTACAATAATATATTTCTAATCATTAATGAGAATTAAGAAACGCTTTCAAAAAAATAAGAATAAAAAAACACTTTAACAGGATCCAAAATCTTATAATTAGGATTTTGTTTCTATCAATAGTTTAGTACAATGGGTCAGTTTTTAAAATGGAGAAGGAAGTTGAAAGTGAGAACAAAAGAAAAATTAAATAATTAGATGAAAAATATAATTTGAAATAAAATAAAATAACAAATACAATGGCTACAAAGATAAAATTAGAGCAAAAAGATTAGTCCTGCTGATTAAATTTTTTTCCAGAGTTTTTTTTTTCTTGAGTGATAACTATGTTGTTTAAATTAATTCATTGCTAAGTTTTTTTTCTTCTTAAAACACTAAACGTTTTTATCAAATGCACGCAATACAGAAATTACGTTTTAAAACCAAAACAAAGTCTTTTATTGTTTCCTATCTCAAAAGTTGACAACAAACATTTTTTTTATTGTTTACATAATTCAACTCCCTTTTTTACATAATATTTTCTATTTTCTGAATTTCTAATTTTAATTTTATTTTCTAAATTTAATTTTATAACATTAAGTTGTGTTGAATTTATTGTAAAAATAACTATTTTAAAAAAAACCTAAAATATAGAATTTATATTAAAGCTAGTCAAGAAACTTTTATTTTTGCAAAAGGAAAAGAAAACTGAAAATTTAAGTCAACAACATTACTTTTATAAGGACTTATGATGCCACCAACTAAAACTGATATGTAATATTTATAGGAAAATAAAATAAAAGAATATAAAATAGTTAATTTTTAAAATAAATTAAAATCAACTAATATACATTAATTATTTTAGAATTCTCTCATGTAAGTCAAACCAAATATAATTCTAAAAAAACTGTTCAAAATAAAAAATAATAATTTAAAAAAACAAGAATTGAAAAAGTACAGTTTTTAATAAAAACAAGTTAAGAAACTTTTATTTAAAAAAACAAAAAATTCAGTCAGAATAATACTTTAAGAGGGACTTATATGATCACAACTTTGTACTAATATATAATACAAATTAAAATTAAAATTCACGTTCAAAATTAACAAATTAATTTAACTAAATTTATTAATAAATAATTATAAAAATAAAATAAAAAGAATATAATATTTAAAATTTAAAATAAATTAAATTTCACTTATACATGTTAATTATTTTAAAAATTCTTTCGTATAACTAGTTTGTTGTAAACACCTATAAACCTTAAAAAAAAATTACAAGTTAAAAGTTAACTAGTATTTCAATTAGAAACATCCCATAAAATAAAAGTTGAAACCTTAAATTTTAACAATAAAAAATATTAGAAACATAGTATAATATAGTTAACAGATAATTTTAATATTTAAACGTGTGATCGTAGATTCAATTTCTGATTATCAAGATATTAGTCACCTAAACAAAAACTTTAGAATTTTACTTTTATATTTTTTTAATATTACAATTAAGTTTTTATCACATTTTCTCTACTTAAAATTTCTAAATTAATATTTCCTGCACACCATCCCTATAAGTTATTTTTCATGCCCATCTTTTAAAATTTTTTCTACAACTAACTACCTAAATTCTCATTTATTTGAGTAAAAACATGAACTTAAAGAATTTTATTTAAATAATAGTTAAAAAGGTGAAAGGCTAAATTTAACTACAAAATTATTTAAACAAATTAAAAATAAAACAGTAATCCTATGATAATATAGATTAAAAATAAAGTAATCTTAAAAATAAATAAAATTAAGCTCCAATTATCATGAATTCATTCACGATTAAATACTTTACATCACTTAATGAATTTCAACAATTCCATTCTGAAAAGAACTTTTTCATGTTATTATACACAAATTTTATGTCTATCTCTAAAATTTACAAATTTCAATCAGAAACATCTTATTTAATGTCCATAAAATAAAAATAGCCCACTAAAAAAAACACATTGGCCCGCCAAACAAGCATTAGCCCAAATTCCAAAGTGTTGAGCCAAATCAATATCTATACCTCTCAGACACAAAACTAGAAGGTACTAAATAATATGAGCGATATGGAAGTTGACTAAGGTGAATAACACTTGTTAATTTGGGTTGAAGTGTTTACTGGACCAGGCTGTTTCATTTATAAAATTAGACCTCAAGTCCAATTCAAAATAATCCAAAATCTTCACCTTATCGTGTTAACGTTTATCATGAAATCAATTTGTTAACTTTTTAGTTTTTCATCATTTGTGATTTTTTTAATTTTATAAACATTTTAATTAATTTTAATCTCACAAAAGTTCTTATTTCTAAAAAAAGTTTCATTATAATTTTAATTTCTCAATATTTCATTCCCTTTTTAGTGTTTAAAGAACTATACCTTAAAAGCCAAAAGCATAAAAAACATTTGAGATTAAAATTCAATATTTTAAAAATTAAATCTAAGATATTAAATTAATAAATTACTAATTAAATTAATAATTAAACTAATAATAGACATAAAATATAATATATATTATTTATGTCATAAATTTATTAACTAACTATGTTATCTAATAAGTTAATTTAATAATATTTAAATCTTAATTTGATCATTAAGTGTCATTTTTATTTTATTTTTTTATTAAAATTCATATTTAAAAAATTCATTAAAATTTGTATTTTTAAAAAATAAAGACTAATTCAACTACTAAATCAATTCACCAATACAACCACAAAATCAGTCCTATCAAACTGGATCAATGTATTGCTTGAACCAAGTATGCCGCCAACCAGTCAACCAACCGGTTTGAATCAAATTTTAAAATTATACTAAAAGCATAAAAATTTATGAATTAAAAATAAAAATCTACAATAAAAGGAAAGATCAAAAACAAAGTAAATCCCAATCATTCCTGTTCTTGTACATAAAAAAAAAAAGAAAAAGAAAAAAAAAAAGAGAGAGAAATAATCTTCGCATGTTACAATTTAACATAACAATGATGTTCCAGTATTATAAATTAAAAAAAAATGTTCCAATTTTATCTCTCATGATAAACATGAAATAACCCCGCACTCTAACGAGGACTACTCAATAGGGAAAAAACCCGATGATTGGTTCTTATACCAAGTGAATCAAATTACATGTGAAACTTAAAAAATAATGGAAGCCTCTATCAGTCAGAAGTTTGCATCTATTACTATCGAAAGTATGTAACAATAATAATATATTACTCTATCTGTTGGCACTCTAAACATATTGTATATGTTACGACAAAGAATGTGTAGATCAGTTTGACTAAGGTACCATTAAAAAATCTACAAAGTCAAGGGATCCTAGTCATTCAATGAGTACCTCCAAACAATTAATGATACTTAACTGTCTGCAGCTTATTCTCTAGTAGCCAACCTTATCTGTAGTCATTTACCAGTATACATGATGCTTCCAATCTTGAAACTCAGTGAAAGAATAAGAACTGAGAAACCAGTCAGAAAAATCCAGCCATGTGACAACACAAATGCAGTCTTGCCAGAGACCAAGCCAGAAACAGGCATTAAAGCAGCAGAACTAACATCCGGTTGAGAAAATCCAGAGGTTATTACACTGTTAAACCCTCCAATTTTGCCCACCGTCCAGTCCAGCGCATTGCCTCTAAAAGTAATGTCTGTTATGCTTATCATACCTGTAGTTATATGAGCTGGATGGGAAGACTGAGCTACAGGATGAAGCCCAAGAGCAATCTCCTTAGCAGGAAGCTCCATAGCATGTGCAGGTGCAGCAGGTATGCTGGCTAACCATCCATAGGCCTGCTTAACAAGTGGATTTGTATTTCCTGCCAAACAAAGAAAAAATTTTCCAACATTAATGAAAAATAATTGAGAACAAAATAAAATTAAGAATGGATAGCATACTAGTTTACAAGCTATATTGCACACAGGATTACACACATCAAAAGATCGCCTTGGGAAACTAGGATGTAAAGTGAACATCAGTCTTACCTGGTGCTAACTTTGCCTCCTGTGTATTCTGCACCGAAGAAGCCTCATTGCTAATTTGTGCTTCAGAATCATGTTTACTAACCACAGCTTTATCAGCGATTTCTCCCACCATATTCTGTCAATGACCCAAAAACATTCAACATACAACTATAATACAAATCTGCAAGGCAAATGACTGTAAAAATATAGTCCACCATAACCTTCTGGGTGAAAGGTGATCCTTCGTTGGGAATAAAGTTTTCACTCTCTGGATTCTGAGGAGAATCAAAAGATATATACTCGCAAACATCGCATTCAGGGAATCCAAGATACTCTTCTAGCATAGCATTCAGAGAAGGATCAGCCTCGGTAGGATTAGCCTCATTCTCAATTGCAAAATCATTGAATTCCAAGAAGGATCCATCCTCAACAATTGGAAGATTCTCGTTGGCATCCCAGTAATGATCCAGATCCATATCATTCAATGCACCATTGAAATTATTCTCAATATAGCTCAGCTCACCGTTGTCTCCAACGTTCCCTGAGTCTGTGCCCACACCATGTTGCCCAGCCATAGAAAGAGGCCAGCCATTTTCAGGCCCAGAAATTCCAGAAGTTCCTAATAGTGGCTCCTGATTCTTGATGAATACTTTGGAAAGCTCAGCATGGCTACTACACTCCCCAGGATGAAATTTTGATGATGGAAAAGCAACACTCCCAATTATATCACTCAAATCAAGCATCTGCATATTGAAGACATTTTTTAGTTAGAGAATGCAGGCCATTCAGAGAAAACAACCCACCCTGCTAAAAAACACATGCTGAGAGTTGAAGAAGAAATCATAAACAAAATAATAAATAAATAAAAGCAGCAGGCATATATCATTGATCAGAGAAGGCCAAAACATTGACAAAACCAGTGGCATGACTACTTATTCATGAATGATGACAAATACATAAATCTGCATGCACAAAATGCTCGCTCAACTTTCAAGTTAGTAATTCACACTCAACATTGCCCTACTATGTTTTCAACATCTTCTGAGGGGAAAAAAAAAAAACTGTTACGAAATGTCTACTACATACCAAATTCAAAAAGTAGCAATTACAAGGAAGACCTCTCCCAAACACGATTACATAAAGGACAACATAAACAACATTCGAGCAAATAGCAACCCAAATAACGACCCCACAATATTGAGATATTAAACACCTGCACACACAGTAGAACAAAATAATTATAAAAAGGGCACCATACACAACAAAGTAAAAACATAGCCAAACATAAAAACAATAGCATAAACATTCATCCATGCAATTAATTGAATTAAGGGAGTTTGGGGCACATTAAATTTGTCCCTTTCAGTTGTTGTTTCAGGGAGAAAAAAACTCTTTGAAACTCATAAAAGAACTCACACAACCTGCGTGCAGTTAATCCGTTAATTTAAAAAAAAAAAAAAAAATCCAAGCCCAATGTAGACTGTTTACTCATATATCAACCCCATCATTTGGGATACAATACAAAGAATAAACACATACCGGGTGAAGGTCATTGGTTTCAACATAGGCCCCAGTAGACACAGCATTCCAAACCAAATAATCAGTAATATCAAAATCAGCAGAACCATCCGGCGAGGTAGGAGGCATCACAATATCAGCAACCGGCGAGGTAGGAGGCACCACAATATCAGCAACCGGCGAGGTAGGAGGCACCACAATATCAGCAACCGGCAAGGGATCCACCTCCTTCTGCTCATCCTCCTCCTCCACATCCCACTCCTTCTCATCCAAGGGAGCTCCATACTTGGCCCCATTCTTGGGCCCCGGACCACTCTTCTCGAAAATCCTACACACCACAAACACATCCTTCTCCCCCAAACAAACCTCACCCCGAGTAAGTATCAACAACACAAAGAAAGAAAGAAAGAGAGAGAGAGAGAGAGATAAAGAAAGAAAACTACCAGCACTGTCCCAGCACGTGCCAATTCTTCATCCAGCATCCTATACTCGTGCATGACCCAATTGGTGCGATGGCCGCCTGGGGCCCGGCCAATATGGTAAACCAAAGTCTTCTTCATTCCCACGATGCGGTCGCCGTGGGTGACGGGGCGGTCTTTTCCGGTGGTCTTCCAGTAGCCCCTCTCGGTAGCGCGGTTGGTCCTGGAGCCGTTTCCGTACTTGCGGTCCAGCGCGCTGAAGAAGTACCATTCCAAGTCCTTCGTCTTCAGCTTCGACAGAGCTGAAACAGAATTAAACGCTTTCAATTTTCAAAGCCCTATCGTTAAATAATCAATTGAGACCGCAGAAAAGGGGAAACAGAATCATGTGCTAACGGGGAAGGTCCCAGGGCTCGAGCTTGTAGACGTCAACGACGGCGATGTGGTCGTAGCGGGAGAGATTTCCTGTCATCTTGCGCTTCAGGTAGAACACCACCAGTTCTTCGTCGGTGGGGTGGAATCGGAAGCCCGGACCCATCCGTGCCATCGATTGGATTCAAGAGAGAGAAAAAGATAGAGTGTTAGGGTTTTCTTGTTTTTCAAATGGTGGAGAAGGAAGAGAGAAATGGGAATTTGGGAAACTTTAGTTTTGGTTTGGTTTTATATGCAAATCCAGAGTAAGACTAGAGTACTCGAAGAAGGTTCTAGGTGGTTGGAATTGGCAAAGAAAGAACAATCGGTGTAGGATTTTATAAGCGGCACGCTCTGAGCGTGTGGGATTGACTCAGTGATCTACATAGACAAGAAAATGGAAAGGAAAGCAGTGTTCTAAGGGAATTTTTTTATTTAATGTATTTACTACTACAGTGATTTAGGAAATATTTACTGTTTTTTATTTAATTTTTTATTATTTGGGATCTGTTTTAAAAATTTTATTTCATTTAAATAAGGATGACAACATTACTAGTCTAAAATGGGTTTAATTCTCTTAATTTCATAATTTTGTATGTTAAGTTCTAATTTAGATTTATACAAGAAAGAAAGATGAAAAAATTAAATCCAACTTTATTTTTTTTAAGATTTATTAGATTAAAAAATTTATAAAAAATTCATCTCATATTTTTTTAAAATAAATCATAGATTGAATTATTAATTATATTTTAATTCAAATAATATATAGAAATATATATATTTTAGTATAAATTAATAAACCATAAATAATTTTAAAAAATTTAACAATTAAATAATTTATAATTATAAATTTATTATTTAATTATTTTTATTTTAATATTTATTTTTATTTAAATAATTAATTCATATTTTTAATAATTATAAAAAATATGAATATAATTACATAATCAATAATTATATTATATATAATATGT
>JAMLFT010005932.1:0-16833 GCA_026544285.1 Pachyrhizus erosus
TGAAGAATAAATATAAATATATAAATATATAAGAATATTCTAATTTTTAGATAAAAGATATAAAATAGATTTAGAAGTTATAAAAATAAATAGAAGTAGAAGGAAAAAGAATAGAAATAAGAAGATAAAAATTTAAAATAATAATATGAATTTTAGCAGGAAGGAGAGATGTTGCCAGTTGGGCCACCAAGCCACTTATATATAAGACAAAGGAAGTTATATATATACAGTATCTACCAGAACAAAAAGAAAAAAAAAAGGGAAGCTTAGTGCCCAACAGGTTTCTAACTTAGGAAAGAGAAGATATAAGAAGCGCCTCAACGAACTAGGTTGAAGACCAACTGCGTCAAAAAGGGGCACTAGGAAATATATATGTTAAGTTAATTTAGATAAATAGATGAAAGAAGCGTGACCAAAAAAATGGGGGAGGGATTAGAACCCATGACCTAGTACAAGGGCCTAGTGTCTTAACCATTGGGTCGCAGTGCTTTCGGTGACATAAACAATTTTTCTTTATATTAAGCTCTATTTATGAGAAGGAACAAAGCAAACATTGCCATGTCGTTCTCACCCATCCCCTACAACACAACGTTGTCTCCCCCTCAAGCGCCTTCATCTTACGATGCCCATATCTTATTCCCTCTAGCTATCTTTCATTGAATATGCTCGATGGCACCGCCCTAAAAAGCTTTACCAAAACCAAGGGAAACTAAAAATCGCCGCTAAGCTATGGTATCTGTACTTTCGACTCCTCTATTTAAGGATTGAATCCCTTCAACCCATCTCCATCCATGAAACTCCAGACATAAATTTCTCTATAGGGGAATAACAAATAAAGCACCCAAAAAAGCCAAACAGTGAGAGAAGAAGAGAAAGCGCAAACCACAACGAGATTTTGGGAGTAAGAATTACAAGAGGACACCAGGATACCCTTGAAGGTAGCAGGGGTCTCTATCTTCTCTTTATTTCACTCTTAATCCATTCTAATTACTCTAAAAAATCATTCCCACACCTGGGAATGGTTTCATGGATTGCTTGAAACATAAATTGTGAAATTCTGGAAAATTCCCACTTTTGTTCTCCCTCCCATTCTATTACAAATTTCAATGGAGTTATCTCCATTTTTGCTAAACTAGTAAAAATTCTAAAATGTATTCCCTGGCTATAAGTTTCTATTAGAATCAATTATGCTAATGATGCATTAATTGTTTTCACTTGACATAGTACCCACAATCTTTGAGATAATTTGACTTGATACTATTGGACTCAACTATGTTGATGATACATGAAGTTTTTGATTTTGACATAGCATCCAACCAATACAAAAATATATATTGTTTGTGTATAATTTTTTTTAGAACTGTGAAATCTAATAAGAACCATACAAAAAGAAAAGAACTAAAAAGATGTATAATAGTTAAATCTACGGAGTGAAAATAGAGATATATAGGTGAAAATAATAAAGTCTAGGGAGTGAAAATAGAAAAATAGAGGTACAAATAGTAAAACCAAGGGGGGTGTAGACAGTAAGAATATGGTGCAAATAGTAAGATAGGGGGGTGTGAACAGAAAAAATAAAAATAAAAAATAAAATCAAAATCAAAATCAAAATAAATAATATAATTTTAATTTAAAAAAAAATAAAATGAATAGGATAGAAAATATATAATATATAGTCATGAAGGAAAGGAATGGAAGAAAGAAAAGAACAAAAGGAAATAAAGATAAAATATTACAAAAAGATTATTTGACCCTTTCTGATTGTAATCATTGTTATATTATTTGTAGTTTTGTTTAATAATATTGTTTTTATATTGTATGATGCTATTTTATTACCTCTACTAATAGTAGAAAAATCTATATGATGTTGTAATTGTCTCAAGTAGACAGTAAATTACATAAATAACCCTAGGGTAAATGATAAGTTGGAAAAATTACCCAAACAGAAGTTGAGTAAAACTTCTATTGGCCATTTAAAATGAGAATGAAAGAAAGTTATTACAATATTATACTATTGAATTCAAAATTAGTACCAGAGAAAAATTGATGAAATGGAGAAGAGAAGAGGAGGATGAATCAAAATCCCTAACGATTGAGTATTAAGAATGGAGAATTGCATAGGTTGACCACAGAAGGTACCTGAGAAATGTACGCAAGCTTTGGTGAGTCCTTGGGGGTAGATAAGGTGCCAAGTTATGAACTACTCATAGTGAAGAGGGTGTCACAAACTCGGTTGAGAGTATCTTTGACCAAGTACCAAGCAGGATATGTACTTTCGATCGTCGACCCAAAATGCACACTTAGATTATTATTGACATGCTCGTGTAAGTCCTCTCGGAGATAGTAGTATTGGAGGCTATGAAGGGCCCTAAAACAAGTAGAATCCTTAATTAGGCACGATACAATGAGATGAGAGTATTTGATAGTTAGAAATGATATATAATTGTATGTGTATGCCTAAGGATGGATGACTCACTCCTACAACCCCCAACATTTCAGATACAAATGGCAAACAAATTTCATCTCCTATTTTATGTGGCGATCATACCCTTAGAGGGTTGATGGATTCATGATTTGACGAATGGAGATGATAGCTTCATGGGTTATGTAAGGTTTGCATTTAGGTCTCCCAATGTGATAGCCCCGTGACAGTTTTACCATATAGATATCCTAGTTATCCTGACACAGACCTCGCCACCCAAATACACTAGGGTCCCACCAAACATTTCTACAGCTCCCCAATGCACCCAAACCTCTCTATGCCAAAAATTATCTACAGGTTTGACCCTAATAAGAGAAAATGGTCATGAAGGAAGGGAGGAATCATTTGAGGAAGAAGATCCCTTCGAGTGTTCTAACTGAGAATTACTAAAGAGGAAATAGAAATTGTTAATCTTTTTAGACTATTTGTCATTAAAATGATGTATTGTATACCTAGCAGATATTTTGAAAATGTAATACTTATAGTTCTACTTGATCTTTTCATATGTAATAATTTGAATTTTTATAATTTATTACAAGTTGCTTGAACGTTATGATAATATTTAGGTTTTCTAAAATTGTAACCCCTAGCAATCGTAGTTTTAAAAATTTATTCAAATAGAGTAGAAATAAAAATACGTACAAAGATTTTCACTAATTAAAATCATTGATAAAGGGCATTACATTTGGCAAACCATAAACCTATAGCTAAATTAGTTTGTCTAAAAACATCACATTTTGTCATATCCTAATTTCTAATTCTTCTTTTGGCTCTAATTTTTGTTCTTTTCTTCATTTTTGCACAATTAGTTGTGTTGATATCTTCGGCTGGAAGATTGTTTTGCAACTTAGGGATTTGTCTGTGATTCCTAACACTAAAACAAAATATGTCACAATTAGTTTGTTGACATTCTTTTCTTCAAAATTGGTTGATTAAGGGAATACTTGAAAAGTGATTCCATATTGTTGGGTTTGAGGAACTTCAACTTGGTTTTAGTGGTAATTTTGAAGTTGCAATTATCCAATTGGTGGAGGGCTAGTTGGTTGAGAGTTTTAAGCATGAATAGGGCCAAGTGAATGTGTTTGGTCAACATAATTGTTTACATTTTCAACATTAGTACCAACATTTGAGTTTGTTTTCTACAAAACCAACTAGAAACAAACTAAAACAAAAAAGGATGACAAGGAGGAAAACCTAAATCTTTTGCAAATTTGTTGATATCATCTATTGTACAAAAATACCAAACTTATCAGGATCCTGGTTTCAAATTTCACATAGTTGACCTTTTGATTCTATGAAATGCACTAAAATAACGACATTACCAACATCTAGACCCAAATATGGAAACATATCATCCATTGTGCTTCTTGCATACCAATAACAACAAAAATCAATAAAAAAAAGTGACATTTAACATATTGGTTGCAACTTCAGTGACAAGTGGTCCCAAATACTGGTCATAAGTGAAACAATGGTCCCAAAATTATATTTGAAAACCAAAAACCCAAGAATGGTTCCTCAATAAAGTTGCACTTAAACAATAGTTAGCTTAAAATAAGAAACTCATACCTTTAAATCTTTTCTTTGAAGATCCACGATACCACTAATATAGCCCACCAACAATAATGTTAAAATAAGAAACCCTAGCTTTAGAGATGAGAGAGACGACCTTGATGATGGAGACAAGGGAGACGATGAAGCAAGGCACAAGAAAGAAGATGACAAAGACAACGAAATGATAGAAACTATAACACCCTTTATTATTATTACAGAAATAATCTTTGAAAATTTTGAAATTAATTAAACATTCTTGTATTAATTAAACCATATTTAATTGTTCTCAACTTAAAAATCAGAATAATTTTCATCATTCACCGAGAGCCTACAAACATTCCTTAAGTACTTGTTGTGGTCAACCCGTGCAATACTCTAGTCTTAATTCTCACACGTGATCTTGTTATATCTTTCATCAACCACCTCCACCACCTTTGTGATCGAGTCTTTATTTTAAGTATGAACACAACACAAGTCATTAGATGAGGTTTACTCCTAT
Organism: Pachyrhizus erosus; assembly: GCA_026544285.1. Lineage (NCBI taxonomy): Eukaryota > Viridiplantae > Streptophyta > Magnoliopsida > Fabales > Fabaceae > Pachyrhizus > Pachyrhizus erosus. Next base: position 4,536 of record JAMLFT010005932.1, read on the forward strand.
GATTCACTAGCCTTTCAACTTTAAGTAGACTTCTTGTACAAGTGAGACTCTTACCCCCTTTATTAGGTTTAATAAGCCTTCTAAATAAGTATGAACATGTGTCAATCCATCATCCACACCAGGACCAGTCACCATCAAGAACTTCATACATTTTTCTATTCTATCCTTTTTTTGTTAAAATTCTATCACTCACAACACCCAACCATGTCCGTTTATCAAAACATGTCTCAAACATAAAATTCCTCTTTTCTAGTAAAAGAGGCAACCATTTAGTCTTAACAATTCTAATTGTCATTACTACTTCTTAATAGATAGTAATATTAGCAATAATTAAAAAGCATTAAAATATCTAGTAAAGATAAGGAACCAATAAAAGAATTCGAGTAGACAAAGTAGTGTTTATTAATTCCCTAGCATTAATGATTTTTCTTATTTATAAAAATTATTTATTTTTAACGTCATTATTTTTATTGGGTTATGCTTTCTATTCTAGTTAACCATCATTAAATTTATAAGATCTTATTTTCTATTTATTTGTGTATTATATATTAGCCATTCAAAATTATTATTATTATTATTATTATTATTTATTTATTTTTTCTCTCTCTCTCTTTTGTCGCCCTTTTCTATTTCTCTCTCTATCTCTCATTCTCTCTCCCTTAATCTCTCTCACTTTTTCGCTCTCTCTTCCTCTTCCTCTCTTTCTCTTTCTCTTTATCTTTCTTTGTTTGTCTCTCTCTCTCCCTTAATCTCTTTCTCTTGCCCTTTCGCTTTCTCTTTATCTTTCTTTCTCTCTTTCACTCTTTCTCTCTTTCCCTTACTCTCTATCTCTTTCTCTCTCTCTCTCTCTTTCTCTACCTCTCTCCTTTTCTCTCTCTCTCTCTTCCCTTCCTCTATCCTTTATTCTCTTCTTCCTCTTCTACCAACCCAAAACCACCCAATTCTATAAAATACAAGTTTTCCAGATATTCAACAATTTGATCTTGTGTAAGTAAAAGCTTATCACTCCATCAACAAAAGAAATCACAAGAATTAACTGGAAAAAATAATTATTCAAGACACCAAGGAGTAAACCAAGTTTCAAAAAAAGGATTCGCGATTTTTAGCTTCAATAAAAAGGAGAAAAGCAAGACAAAAAAAAATGTAGACTCCTTCTACCAATTGGTCGAATCCAGCGAGTCTCAGATACTCCTCTAAGAAAGTTGAATGATAGTTACAGTGAGATATGTAAGCTCAGCGAACCCAAAGGTATGTTGTAGCTTTCGTCAACCTTTCCTCTCTAACTCGAGTTGTATGGTGTGGTGGTTAAGGTATATAGGCTCAATGTCTTCAAAATCAAAAGGAGGGGTAGCTTTCAACATCTGTTGATGGGGGTTACACGAACAAGGTGCATTGGTAGGGTTAGAACAAGGGGTAGGTTCCTTTGTATCCATCAATAGTAGCTTTCGTAGAGTGAGGGAGGCTCGAGAGGAGGAAGAGAGGTCATTTTCGTGTGGGCGACGTGGGCTAACATGGACCATGCACTCGCGTTGGTGGTAGCAGTTAAATTAAATAAGGAGAGCATTTTTATCACCAAACGCACCTAGCTTAGCAGTTAAGATGTTGAGCCTAGGCGTCAAGTCCCTTTCTTCGAGTCCCAGCCAGAACGTTTTGGATTTTGCTTGTTATTTTACTGATTTTTCGAAGCATAACATACAAGCATTTTGGTTCCTTCTCCTTGTGCACATGGGCCTCTAACCCAGATGTTCGAGACACATTGCTTTCTTCTCTCTGTCTCAAGATTGAATCCGACCTAGCTTTGTTTATGTTTTATTCCTTCAAGTCCTGCTTTTTTAACTATACATTAAAATTATGCTTCCATTTGACACCTATTCCCTCCTGGTTCAGTGGTAAAACGTGGTTTTACTCTCCTCCAAGACATGGCTTCGAATCTTAATGGGGCCACTTTAGTTTGTCTTTTCTCCCTTCTCTATATTTCGTTTTTATACATATATATATTTATTATTTTTAGACTTTCTTTGTTCTAAAATTCCTAAAATCTTATTTACACTTTACCCTTTAAATTTTCACATATTTTCCTATCTGTAAAATATCTTTACCAATTTATTCAAACAAAAATTAAACCTATATATATATATATATATATACACAATCATTATTTTAATTCAAAATTCTATTTTCATGCATATATTTATATACCTACTAATTATTAAAAACTACAATTTCAGTAATAATAATTAACGTCTTACTATATATATATATATATTATTTATTATTATTATCATTAATTTTTTAGCAGGATGTTACAAAAATGATGACCATGAGAGAAACGACATAGACAAAGGAAACAAGGGAGATAAGGGGTTAGGTCACGAAGGTAGTTTTGGAATTTCATGTAGGAAGATGACGTTGATGAGGAGACAAGGGAGAAGATAAAGCAAAGGACGTGATGAAGACAATGGAGAAATGATGACCTCTAGGGAAATGGTGGACACAAAGAAAACAACATAAATGAAGGGTTAGGTCATATAAAGGCAGTTTTTGAATTTTAGAAAAATTTAAAACCATTAGTAACGTTCTCACATAAGGAGAAATCATTATAGGGGCATTTTAAGAAGGTTGAAGTGTAATAAGTTTCATCTTGAGAGAGTGTGAGTGTAATTTGTTTTAGATTTTGAAACACAAAATAAAATTCTTACACATCACATGTTTTGCTGACGTGTCATTCTCTCCCTAAAATTCACCCTTTCTCATCTCATTGGTGTCTCTTTCAATTTTCAACTTTCACCTACTCAAAATTTCTCATTTGAAATTAAATTTTTTGTAACTCCTATCTCTACAATCGGTGTCATTATATCCTATGCTAATTAAAATTGCCACTAAAAATTAAATGAAATGTCAAATAATTACATTAAAAATCTAGTAACTCTCATCCCCACAATTAGTATATTTTTGCCATTATACCATATGAACAATAGAGAAAAATTAGAGATTATAGTCTCCAATGTCATTTTTTTCTACTTGAAGTCCACTAACTTCATGTCAAAAATCACATTCAACTACTTGGCACCATTCCTTTCAAGTGGCAATGCTTCTTTGATCTACATGGTATATCAACAAATTTATAGATTGCACAATTAGAGCCAATAAATCCCAACTTTAATTGTGTAGTCTCTAAAAAAAAATGGTACTTATGGTAGGATCAACAAACTTCTACTGATTATTTTCTTATTTGTTAATTTTAATTTCTATATTGTTTAGTTAACACAAGCAAATGACAATGCTTCCTTGATTTATATGACATATCAACAAATTTATATTGATTGCACAACCATAAACCTCAGCTTCTGCTACGTATGCTTCCAAAGAAAAATAATTTTGATATTTATGGTAGGATCAACAAGTTTCTATTGATTTTGTTCTTATTTGTTAATTTTTTACACTATTTATTTATCATTTCTTTAATTTGGTGTATAGATATTACTCACTATAAAATCCTAATATCTATAATATGAATCTTTATATATATATATATATATATATATGATTGGGTATTGAGAAAAAATCACATGAACTTTGTTTATATGATTTTCTAATAAGGGTGTTTATTATTACAAATTTAAATTTATTTAGCCAATTTAAAACTTCTCAAAACATCTATGTAATCAAAATTGAGTAACATTCAAACAAATTTTGAGCTACTATCTTTCCTTTTCCATATAACACTAATATGAGAATTATTATGTCTTATGTGAGTCTCACGTGTATCTTTCTTTTTTGCATTTATTTAAGTCTCGTGTGTATTTTTCTTTTTTCATTTTTTGTGTCAAGATGTATGTGTTGTTGTCATTATTTATTAAACTAACTACATAGTTTACAAAAATGTTAGCAAGATAATGTTATATATTGAGGTCAACTTATAGTATATATGAAGTATCCAAAAGCCATTATCACATTGCCAAGATAGTTTGTCCTCACAAAGTTGTAAGTGTGTTCTTAAGAAAATGAAACCAATTGAGAAATCAATGTACATTTTTGGTAAAGAAGAATTTTTGGTGGGTATCACAGACTAAAGGTAATAATTAGCTATACCTAAGTTTTTGTATGCATGTGCACGATACTCCAATTGACATAGAATCATTACTAGAAAAGATATAGTCGTTTGTTGTTCTCAAGATCATTAAAAAGATCTATGATAAAGTGTGTCATAAAAGAAACAAAAACATTCATGTTTAAAATGATCAAAATTCATCCATATAAATATAAATTTCGCTAATTTGACACATAAATTGAAAAGATATATGACAGTGTAATGATAGGTGACTTAAATTTTAGAATTATTATACCCACTATAAATTTTAGACAAGAAAAGGTTTAAAAAAATACATAAGCAATAAAAAAGTTTCATATTGTGAGAATTTACTTAGAACTAAGTTAATATATTATATATTTATACCCACGGTTTCATACGCGTATGTCAATGTAGGCAGTGGTAATGAATAATCTCCAAGAACAATGACTATCACATTTGACTACTATTGAATTTAGATCCTAGGAATAGAATAACATATGTCAAGACAAGGAATCATCTCCAAAAACAATGAGTTTCTCACAATATATTGCTGCTGAAATGTTAGTTCTATATTTCCATTTACTATTTATGATGAACTAATAGTTAATTTTCAGGTTTCCCTTTTTACTAAAAAAGACTATAAAGTGTTTCTATTGTTTGTTATTCTTTCTAATAGCATACATGAATATCATAATTCATAAAATATCTTTTTCTCTGTTTTTTTTTTTTTTCATTTTCGTCCATTTCAAACTCTAAAGGATGTCTCTAACTTCCAACCACAAAAACTATAACTTTTTTTTGTTACAACCAACAACTAGCTTTGCTTGCATATTTTTAATGCCATTTTTTAATTAATTCAGGGGTGTGACAAAGAAAAGACAGAAGAGGCTATGTAATTATTTAATTATGCTCAACTATTATAATTTATGAATAATTCTTTTAATTTGCATTGAATTATCTGTTATATGTCTCTTACTATTTAAAAATATAATAATGACTAATTGTTATTTAAAATTTAAAAGTATTTAATTGGATTTATGTTTTTTTTTTCACAGAGAATATAAAAACAAGTCAAAATAGAAGGAAAATCTGACCAAGAGATTTTCACAAATAAATTTTGTTAAAAAATCAATTATTTTTTAGTTGGAATATTTTTACAAAAATAATATTATTTTTATATGAATTCATGTTATGCATAATTTAAATTATAATTTATAATTATGAAAATTACAACAAAGAATTATTTTTAATATGTTAAATTAGACAAAGATTAAATTATTTTTAATTTATTTTGACCAAAAATTATACTTTCTTTATAGCAATTCATACTGTGCATGATATTTTCAAATCAAAAAATCACATCAATTCATCAGATTTGATTTATAATTGAAGCAATCTTATGTTTTTAGATACGTCTAAGCAATCTTATATATAAGTTTTCCAACTTATTATTTTTTATTAACTTCACTCACTTATTATAATTTTTACATAATTATAAATATTTTCATTGAATTAGCTATTATGTGTGTCCTGCAAGTAAAATACAATAATGATCCCAAGTGTTATTTAAATTTAAAATGAATATACTTCAATTTTCAATATATAGTATTCACTAATGTTTAATAACTAATATTTTAAAAATTTATAAGCAAACTAAATTCAAGCAGTGACACCAAGAAAATCCTGTAATAAGTAAATTCTATTTTAATTTTCACTGTATAAAGGAATATACTTTAATTTTTATCAGTTCTCTTACTTATTAGTTTGCATTAATTCTGCTCACTTATTATACTTTATGCACAATCATTTAAATTTTTATTGAATTGATATTACATGTCTGCTACAATTAAAATATAATATGACACCAATAATCATTTAAAACTCAAAAGCAATATACTTTAATTTTTAACATAAAATATTCACATACTTTTAATAACTAATATTTTAAAAATTGACAATAAACTTAAATTGAATCCAACACTAAGAAAATGCTGTTATTAGAGAATTCTACTTTAATATCCAACATATAAAGAAATATATTTTAATTTCTAAATACATGAAAGTACAATTCTCATCATAAATTTTTTTTATCCTCATTCTTCCGTGTATTATTTTTTTATATGAAATTTTTCATTTGATCTAGTTTATAATTTAAGCAATATAATCTTATTTATAATTTGTCCTACTTATTATTTCAGATTAATTTTGCTCACTTATTATATATTTTATCCTCTAACATTTTACTTAAATTTGCATTAATATGAGAGAGTAATATAATTAATGTCGTGTGTAGGGTTACAAGTTATTTAAATTTTCATTGAATTAGTTGTTATATTTCTCCTACTTTAAAATATAATAATGACAAAAATTTTCATTTAAAATTCAAAATGAATGTACTTTAATTTGCATTGAATTTCCCGACTTTGCATTGAAATAATTATAAAAGCCTAGGACTCAAAAATTTAGTTAAACTTTGAAAAAATTTGAAGAATTGTATAGGATACAACATTATAATTTGAAGAAGGAAAAGTGAAGGGTTAGAAAACACATTAGAAGGGGTATGAGATTTTTTAAAAGCTTTTCACAAACCTTTCTCCAAAGATGTATGTAAAGAAAATAAAACATTTTCACAAATGAGACATATAAAAATGTGAATGATGATACATCTCATAAAAGATTTTATACAATTTTACTCCAACTCTTGAACTATGTCTAGTTGTCTCAACACTCGAGATTTAACTAATTAAAATTTTTATTACAACGAGTATAAGACTCCAACACTCTTGGCTATACAACCAAGTATTCTTTAAGCCACTTATGACTTTCCCAAGTCAAGTATTCTAAGATGTCGCTTTTGGTTACAAAACTTAATCACTTTTGGCTTTCTCAAGATTTTTACAAGATAGCTAACAATGAAAATATGAATGTTAAGCACAAATTACAAACTTAACAAAGCTAAGGATATGAAAGAATAACATACTAAAATATTAATAAGAGATTTACAAAAATATGATGTATGAGAGCTTAAAGACAGAATTCATTCAAGTGTTCATGCATTTGGTATTTATAAAGAAAGAGAAGAATATCTACTATTGCTCAACATTTTCTTTCTTCTTCACATTATATTGTGCATTAAATGTATGACTTTTTTACGACTTCGTAATGTAGAGAAGAGAGAATATGTTTTTTATTTGTCTTTTCTTCTTTTTTACTTTCTAAGTTTTGGTATATCAACTATTCTAAACATTTTTACTTCAATATTTTCTTGTTAAGAGATTCTAGAATTTGATGGTCCTTTGATCTGGAAGTTTGTTTATCTTCATCATGTATATTATGTAACACCTCTTTTTATCTATCTTAATTCAAGAAAATCATTTTGATTATTTTATTTCAGGTAAATTTCAAAACTTAACTTGCTATGGGTTACAATTTGGAAAGAAACTAAATAGCGGATACACATATAAGTAACTTGAATTTGGTGATAACATACTCAAAATTACTATATAAGTAAAGGTCAGATATAAGTGTAAATATTACATAACACACAGTATCACATAAGCCAAAATATTTAGATAGCATATTAAACAACATGTATTCTAAGCTAATCAATAATATTAAATTTTTTCCAAACAAATCCTAGACAAATCCTTCAGAAGGATCTTCTTTCTAATAGGATTCCTCTCCTTCACCTTGACCATTTATCGAAACTGAATTGATGGAAGAGTTTTGGCGAGTAGGTGGTTAGGCACGTCGAAGAGCTGTTGGAATGTTTAGTTGTACTCTTGTATATCTAGGCGGCTGGGTTTGAGATAGTAATATTGGAATATTTATATGATAAAACTGTCATGTGATTATAAGGTTAGGAGGTCTGAATGTGAATCTAACATAACCCATGAACGTGTCATCTCTACTAGCCAAGTCGTGAGTCCATTGACCCTCTAAGGGTATTATTGTCAAATGGAATAGGGGTTGGAACTTGTCCGCCATCTGTGTGGCAATTGTAGGAGTGAGTTATCTATCTTTAAGCAAACACATACACATATAGATAATTTCTATCTATCATAAACTTTCATTTCAATGTATCATACCTAATTAGGGATTCTACTCGTTTTAGGGCCCTTTGCAGCTTCCAATACTACTAATTTCAAGAGAACTTACACGAGCATGTCAATAATAGTCCAAGTTTGCAATTTGGGTTAACGGTCAGCAATACATATCATGCCTGATACTGGGTTCAAGATACTCTTAATCAAATCTTGGTGATGTTTTACTTTGTCGGGAACGCCAAGCAAGTTCTATGACACCCTCTTCACTTTGAGTGATTCACAACTTGACACCTTATCTACCCCAAAGGACTCCCTAGAGCTTGCGTATATTCCTTAGGTACCTTTTGTGGTCAACTCATGCAATCTCCATTCTTATTTCCCACTCGTTAGGGTTCTAATTCATTCTACTCTTCTTTTCTCCAATCATCGAACATTATCCGTACTAATTTTTATTTCACCAACATAGTCTTGCAATAGCTCTATTTCATTGTCACTTTCACAACAGCATCCCCAGTTTCATTCAATTTTTGTCTGGGTAAATTCCCAGTTCATCTTTTATCATAAGGTTGTTTGTCATATTTGACTCTCAATTTGAGACAGTTATAACAATATAACAGTCAAAATTCCAAACAATGTATTAGAATCACAATTCTAGATAATAAGAAAATGGTACAATGGTCTTTTTTAGTAACTTTTTACTATTATTTATTTCTTTATTTTATCATCTCATATTTCTTCATATTCATATCTTATTCTATCATATTTAACTAATTATTGTTATAATTTAATTAAAGAAGATTAATAAAAAGGAATAATGCAAGGGAAAAATCATCCTTTTCAAAAACTATTATTCCTATCTCCTTTACTACTTTTCTTTTCCTCATTTTTTTCCTTCATAAATTTTTATTTCTCTATTCACTCTCCTAGTTTCAATTTAATAAATAAAAATTAGAATTATATGTACTATTTAAGAAAAAATTTCAACTTATAATTTGCTCTTAAATGCTACTTAGTTAAATTATTAAAGTAGGAAAGGTACAACTTGCTTTGAAAAATTATACAATTTGTCTTTGAAAAAGTATACAACATACTTAAAAAATGTATACAACTTTCTTTCAAAAAATATAGAACTTCCTTAGAAAAAGTATACAACTATCTTTGAAAAAATATACAACAACGATATTCAAAAGTATACAACAACGATATTCAAAAGTATACAACAACGATATTCAAAAGTATACAACAACTATTGAAAAAGTATACAACAACAATGTAAGAAAGTATACAACAACAATGGAAAAAAGTATACTTTTAGAATCTCCCTCCTCTCTTTGACTCTCTTCTAACTCATTCTTATTTCTTCTTCAAAAGTTTACTTAATTGATAGAAATGAGATTGTTTTACAACCCAATTTTCAATTTCATCTTCCACTTCTGTTTTGATTCATTCCTCACCAATTTCCATTTTTATACTACTAATTCTATTCAATAATAATCAAGGATGACACTTAGATCAAAATTTAACCAAAAACTAGAAGAATTCTAAGTCAGGAACCATCGCGGCTAAGGAAAATTCAAAAATTCGAATTCATAGTTTTCTTGGTGTATCTAATTAAGTAAGAGTGTAATAATGAAATACATAAGTTTAGGAATGATTTCGTACAAAAAATTTAAAGAATAAAAGGCTCCACTTACCTTTTCTTATTTTCTCTAGTGAAGCATTTGAGTTTTCTAGTAAGGAGGTCCAAATCTAGTTACACTGCATCGTTAGCTTTGATTATGGAAAAAAAATGATGTTGAATAAATTCCGAACGTGTTTGGAATGAATTGGAACAAAAGGAATCCAATTTTGAGGGTAAATCTGCGAGTTCTTATTTTTGTTTTTGCATCTTTCTTCTCTCAAGGTCGTAGGTTATTTATAGATTATCTAAGCCTAATTTATTGAACTCTCGAGGGATGGGCAAAGGTGTTTGTGGTAGTGGTAGGGCGGCAGAGTGCAGGACGACATCGCAAGAGGAAGGGTGCTCAAGGTTAAAGTTGAGTGAGCAGCTTCAATGGCAGCATAACGTTTTTGGGAATGTTTATATGGTTTTTATTTTGTTAAATTCTCAACGATGGGCCTAACAATCAAATGGTAACCCTTACTCCCACTTTCTACTCTCTGCCTCCAGGTCGCACTCTTTGAATCCGCTTCACCCCATTTTTTCTCTTCCTTTTTCACTTTCGTGGTTTATTTATTATTTATAATACATATATAAGTTGAGATGCTTATATTGCACCCAAAGTGGTTGGTTCAAGTGGTAAGCGCATCCATCTCCCTCTCTCTAGTTCAGGATTTGAACCCAGACCAAACCCTTTCCCTTTTTCCCATTCTTTTTCTTATTTTCTTTTTTTAATTTTTAATTTTTAAAATCATTGTTTTTATTTATGATTTTTCCTAACAATCCTATAAAATACTTTATATTTTTCTTCTTCTGTTCCTATATTTAATCCCTTATTCTTTTATTTCTAATTATATTTTCTATCTCAAAATCAAAATATTCTTATTTACTTATATTTACATCTATTATTTTCAATTTATATAAACTATTTTACTTAATAACCTTTCGTCTTAATTTATAATTTCTTCTCTCCATCTCATTTCTTGATTAATATTTCTCACAAAGTTAATATTCTAAATTTTAACTAAACTAAACTAAAATATGTTAATAATGAAGGTAAATTACTATTTTTTCAAATATAATTTTATCATATAAAAAGCAAGATGTTATAACTTTACCCTCCTTAAAGAAATTTCGCCCTCGAAATTTGTATTTTTAAAATAATTAGGAGTACAACTCTGTCATCCTACTTTCTAACTCCCAAGTAGCATCTCCTTCATTTGTTGAGCTCCAAATTATTTTGACTAAGCTGATATTCCTATCTCAGAGCTACTTTATCCTTCGATCGTCGATCCTTACAAGTGAAACATCATATGTTAAGTTTTCTCTAACTGATACATGATTAGGTTCTATCACATGAGTAAGTTCAGAAACATATTTTCTAAGTTTTGACACGTAAAAAACATTGTGCAAATTTGCCAGGTTAGGAGCTAAGGCTATTTAATAGGCATCAGGGCCAATCTTTTTCAGAATTTGATAGGTTCCTATGAATTTAGGTGTTAAATTTCGAGACTTTAGGGCTCTACATACATTTTTTGTAAACGTGCTCTCCTGCTTGAAATTCTAAAGGGTTTCCTCCTTTTGTCATAGTAGCTTTTATGTCGATCTTGAGTAGCCTTTAACTTATCTCCAATGAGCTTCCTTTTCTCAATGGTCTGTTGTAATCCCTCTGGTCCTAATAATAATGAGTCTCCTATTTCAAACCAACACAGAGGTGTTCTACATTTCCTTCCATATAATGCCTCATAGGTGTCATGCCTATACTTGCGTGATAACTATTTTTGTAAGTGAATTCTACCAAGGATAGATATTCATTCCAGCTTCCTTGTTTTTCCAGCACACAAGCTCTTAATAAATCTTCTAGTGACTAAATCGTCCTTTCTATTGTCCATCAATTTAAGGGTGATAACAAAAATTGATTTTTAATCTTATTCCCAAAGTTTCTTGTAAACTTTCTCAAAATCTTGAAGTAAAATGGGGATCTCGATTCGACACTATACTTGACGGGACCCCATGTAGTCTGACTATCTCCTTGAGGTATAGTTGGGTCAATTTTTTAAGAAAATATTGGACATTTATGGGCAGGAAATGTGTAGATTTTTTCAAGTGATCTACAATTACCCATATCACATTATGTTCCGTAGAAGCCCATGGTAATCCAGTCACAAAATTCATGGAATGTTATCCCATTTCCACTATGGGATGTTAAAGGGTAGAAGATGTCTAGAGGGCTTCTGGTGCTCTACCTTAGCTTTCTGACATGTCAAACAAGCTGCAACGAATCTTGTCACATCTCTTTTCATTCCCTACCACCAAAAGCTTTTCTTCAGGTCTTGATACATTCTCATCATGCTTGGATGGAAACTATGTTTACTCTTATGCGCTTCTTATAGGATCATATTTCTCATCCTCGTGAGGTATACAAATCCTTCCATTGATCTTGATTATGTAACGACTAAAATTTTAACACGCATTTTATTTAAATATTAAAAATTGTTCAGAACATAACAAACACACTTA
>JAMLFT010005933.1:0-16832 GCA_026544285.1 Pachyrhizus erosus
AACAGGTCCAATTTAAGTTAAGATTGGTCCTGAGCTTATAACTAGAAAGAATCCAAAAAATTTAAAAGAATGTATATAAATATTTATTTTTAAAAAATCTAATTATTTCATGATGTTTTCATAAATAGATTAAAATTATTGTTTTGCTTTATATATCTTTTTATTCAAATAAAAATATTAGATGTGATTAAAAAGTATAATTATTTTGGTTGTTAATTTTTTTCTTTTTCTAATGGTTGTATTCATAAATTAATATTAAATACATTTTTAGTTAATTATATCCTATCATCTAATGGATCTACAATATTAAGTGTTTGTGTTTTAAAAGAAACACAAACTAAAATTTAAATTATATAAAAATTAAAACCAAAAGTTAATTAATATATTAATAAATAACATAACTATATGTAAGTTTTGGTCTAAAATGATGATATTTTATTTATAATATACAATAAGAAAGGAGTCAGAGCATTTTTTTAAGGGTCATTCTGTTTAAAAAAAAAAAAAATTCTTATCTAAAATTTGACCCAATTAATTATTATTATTTTAGCAAATTCGAGATGAATTTCAATGAATACCTGAGTTCAAATGATATTAGTAAGCTTTGACAATATAAATATTGTTTAATAATTTATTTTGCATGATTTATTGTATATGTGTAGAAATAATTAATTAAAGTTAAATTAAACAATTACAGAAATATATATTGATTATTAGATCACATAATGAATGTTCAAGATTAAACTAATCGAATCAGATCAAATTTTTACAAAATTATATGATTTTATTTTCTCCATACGTGCGTGTGCGAAACATAAGCAACCGTTTATGCACTTTCTTTCTTCCTGTTGAATTGAACCCACCGTTTTACGAAGAAGACCAAAATTATTCATAAAACAAATAAAAAGTAAAATTAAACCTGTAATAATATGATTAATACAGTTATGAAAAAACTCAAAACAAACGGAAAAACATTTCTAAAAATGTAAAGTTGATTGGCAATGGTTGAAATTTGAATTTTCTAGTTATTAAATGTTGAAAAAAAGTTATCAAATGAAAACTCACTCATTTGTAAAACATATTAATTAAATTTGATAAAAAAAATTATATTTCTTTCACTCTTCTAATTTCTAAATCCAACAAAGCTGACCCCAACATTCTGGGCACCATGGCTTCTATCACCTTTAATCATTGTCGAGATCATCCATTAATCTCTAACAACGTCGCATTTGTCTTAGCCAAGTGTCTCATCCTATTGCCAAGTCATCTTCTACCATTGCTTTTCTCTTCTCACTTCTCTCCATTTACTTGGTTATTTATATTTTGAGTGTTATATGCATAATTTTTTTTCTTACAATACTTTGTTCTAACCAAAATTCAAATTAATCAATTGGTTAAATAAATAATAACAAAACTCTCCAGAACCCACAAAATCATGTCATTTGTAGAAACAATTTCAAATTATCATGGAGAAATCCCATGCATAAGTTGTGTTGATTTTGAAGTTAGATCAAGCAGGTATAGAAAAAGAAGAACAAACTCTCATAATGTATCTAACGTGAGGGTAAGAAAAGAAAAAGAGTTTGAAAATTTAAAATTAATAAGAGTTATTTTTTTTTTCTTTTTTCAGCAAGTGTACCGATTCAATTATAGTATAGTACTTTTAAAAGTATGAATGTCGTATCCACAAGGAACAGTTTCAGTAAAATTTCTTATGTTATAAAACTCTCAAAATACAAATAAATGGATAAATAATTGATTTAAATTGGGATTGAGTTTTCAAAATAACTTTATGGCAGACAGAATATGATTTAACAAAAACTTGATTTTTAAAATTTCAGTTATGGGATTTGGGATTGAACATATTCTATCTTACTCTTCTGTACTTTGAATTTCTAATCACATACAATTCTCACAATACTTATTCTTGATACCACATTCTAAATCATTCACACTAATTCCTCAAACATGAAATTCTAGAGAAAGTTTGCTAAACATTAATCCCTTAATTGCCTAGAAAACTAACCAGCTTTAAATCCAAATGCTCTTAGGTAATTGATATGTTGAAATCTATTCCTAGCATTAAAATATATCAAGTATTTCCATTCAGATCTAATTCTTACACATACTTTACGATCATATATAAGAATAAAAATAAGGAATCTATTAATTAGATAGAAGTCAACAATAAGAGTAAAACGAAAATACCAAGAACAAGTAAAGCAAGAGAATTAATATATAACCATCACCAAAATACAATTGAGTTCGAATATATTACATTCAATCCTCAAAGAAGAAGTTAGCCGCTTATGGTAGTCGTCTCTACTGCAAGATAGGTTTTCCTCTCTCCAAGATACCCTACTTTCGTTTCCCTCTCTCCTTTTTAAACATTCTTCGTACTGACCTAAGTGACTTTTCGCTTGAGCTAGATATTTTCGCTCAAGCAAAAATGTACATAAAATTGAGAAAAGGTTATCTAGCGGCTCAAGTGAGATATTGAGAAATACTTGCTCTCTGGATATTTTTGCTCAAGCGAGATATTTTCGTGAGATTACTTTTAACTTGGGCGAGAACACTTCTGCTTGGGCGAATTCTATTTGAGCTTTTTTGGATCATTCTCACTCATGCGAGATATTTTCACTTGAGTGAGATTCTTTTTAACTATCTTCTTGCTCTTCAGCTACCTAAAATTCATATAAAGTTGGGATTAAATATCTCTATTTGTTTTCAAACTCAAAATATGTATTTGAAAAAAAGTAATCTCAAATTAGAAAGTAATTGTTAATTTTCACAACAGTAAAACACAAAAGACACATATTTTTTCACATAATTGTATTAAATAGTGACACTTATCAATAAGTAATGAAAGACGAGAATGAAATGATTGTTTATATTGAATAAAATATTGTTATAATATTCTTAAGCTAAACTTATTAACATAAAGAAATTTATTGATTTTTTATTCAAATAGGTTACTAAGAGCAAAGCGCAGGTATTTGGCACAATATTTTATATATAAGTATTTGTACTTAATGGAAGGAATATATTGTAGAATCATCGACAAAATAGCATAAGGGGCAACATTTTTATGTAAAATTGATTTAATAATATACAGATTTTAACTGTTAAAATTTAATCATTGTAATTTGCACTTTTTATTGTCGTTATATATTAAATATTAGTATTGTCATGTATATAAATATGAATAACATGAAAAGTTTTTTACACAATCATTCTTCTCAAAGTTCTCTTTGATAGATCAAAACCAATTCAATCTCAAATATTAATTGGTTAAATTTGATGCAAGTTTATCAATCTCTTATTAATTCAAATTTTTAAAATTCTTCAATTTCACAAAACTTATAAAATATGGCAATTTTTAATTTTCTATATTCCCTTTTTTTGTATTTATAAATTTTACATGTTTTAATCCCCACTAATTAATCTAATCATGAATCACGACATTTCTATAGGTGTTAATGAATAACACTATTGAAAAAAAAAATAAATCAAGAAATAACATTTAAATCTCAAACTCCACTATTTTTCACTCAAATTGGGTTGATAATATTGCGCTCAATAAGTGCCAATTTACTTATTTTTTATTCTATAATTCGGAACTTATTCTATTTTTTTCTTACTTTTAATGCTAGTGTAATCCTATTTTTATGAATAAGTGATTTTTTAGGTTTAGTACGTTGACATATAGCTTTTTGCTAAATTCTTATTAAGTTTTTATCTTTTGTATTAGGTAAATTATAAACAAAGGGAGGTGGGTTTTGAAGAAAAACAATTGAAGTTGTGCTTAGCACCAAGGATACTTACACTTAATGAGAGTGTATTAGAAAGATGTTCTAAAAGATCAAGTCTCTATCAATTCCACACTTAGTATAACACTATCTACACTTAATGCAAAACACATTGGATCATTATTACTAGAAGAGTCACGCTTAGCTCAATATCACTTGTGCTTAATATGAAAGTCTCTAAAGTCCTGAGAATTCTTCAATGACCTACACTTAGCACTACGCTTATGATTAGAAACATATTAAAAAGGAGATTTTGTGTATTATGAAAAATCTTTAGGAATAAGATAGACAATCCAAGGCTAATTCTCTCTAAAAAAAGGTGAAAAGGACCTTGGGAGCACTTTGATGGCTTCTCCATCCTTCTTCATCAATCCTCCATGATTAGTGGAACTTATCATGTATTTCTTGTAAAATCCTAATTTTGTTCTCATTTCAATATACTTCTCTATTTTTATGTTTAATTATTGTTTATGGCTTGATCATTTATTTACATGCTTTGTGAGTTGATTTGTGATTGAAAAACACATTTTGATTCTAGATCTAAAATAGAGAACTCAATAGGTCTTAGATCTAGGAAAGAATCTTGATCTTTTGAGCTTATTTTCTTAATTTTTTGCTTAATACAACTTTCCTCATGAAAAATCTTAAGGAATTAGGAATTTGATGAAGCAAGTTGATCTCAATTTACCTAAGAAATTAGGGATTAAGGATTTTATGTGAATTTTGGTATGTTAAGATAAGTACATGGTTTTGTGTTGAGATTATAAGATTGATATTTTCACAAAACCTAACCCTAGCAACCTTCATTACATTGTATTTCCACCATTTCTACTACATTTCACATATTCGATAAAAAGCCTTCAAATATGTAATTTTATCTTTTGCTTTCAATCTAAGTTTTAATTACTTTTATCTCATTTAGTATTAATCTTTAATTGAATATTATCATTATTTAAGCTTTCATTAGAAAAATGTGTCAAATGTATCTAATATTACGCAAGTCCCTATGAGTACGATATTCAAATACATATCAATACTTGCATGAATTGGTTCACTTGTCAAATAATGTGAATAATGCTCGATGAAGAAGAAAGAGAAGAGTCAACTGAAACACAACAAAGAGTGAGGTTCACCATAATTGAAGATAAACTTCTTATTAATTCATGGTTAAATGTTTCCAAAAATGCAATTGTGGAGGTGAACTAAAAAGGACATGTTTTTTGATTAAGGATTAAAGATAATTACAATGAGGATTATGGTGATTTAGAAGTGAACGAAGCATCACAATTGAAATCTCAATAATAAAAGTTGAATCAAACATTTCAAAAATTTGTAGGATGCTACAAACAAGTAAATCAAAGAAAGAAAAACAATAGTTTTAAGGTTGATATCATAGGAGATGCATATCAAATTTATCTTCAAGATATAGGCTAACAATTCGAGTTGGATTATGCATAACACTTGGTGAAAGACAAACCTAAATTTACAAATCAATTGTTTAAAGGAGCTAATAAGAGAACATATTTTTTTTTATTATTTGTGATATTAATTATGTTAAATTTTAGTCCAATGCCATAAGGTGATAAAAGAAAGTTGTTTGCCTAACATTAACAAACAATAAGAAAAGATGTGGAGTACTTCAATATCAATTCATGATTGTATTTGACCTTATAGATGTTTGACATATGGACATAATCAAACATATATTATATGCATGAATCGTATTACATAACATGATTGTAGAAGTTAAATGACATATTGATAATTTTATTATTACTTTTATGATCATCCAACAATGATGTCTTGACATCTGACATACATACTAGTACTCATCCAAATCTTACACCATACATACAAAGGAGAGAAATCATTCATGATAAACAACACTGTCATCAACTTTAAGTAGACCTTATGTATTGGACACCATAATAAACAAAATAATTATTGATTTAATTATTTGGTTTTTATTAATATGTCAATTTTATTAATTATGTTATTTGTATTATTTATTGATAATCTTTAAGTTGTGGTAATTGACTATGTTAAATTTTAATTATATTGATATATTTTTACATGTTTTAATTTTGTAATTTTAGCTATTTTTTTTATCATTTTAAATAAAATCTAATTTATAAAATGGTGATATTTTTATTTTTAATTTTGTTCAAATTAGTAAAAGAAATAATTTTCAAAATAATAATACAAATAAATTTCTAAATTTTTATATTTTATTTATTTCATAAATAAGATAAATAAATGTTGATAAAATATTAAGCTGTCAAGTTACTTGTGAAATCCATTTAGTTAATTTTACTAGATGTGTTGAGTTGAAGAGGTTAAGTTCTTATGAAATACATAAATTAAAAAAGGTGAAAATAAATTATGTGTATAAATAAAATCTACTCAAGAATCTAATAAGATATGATACATTGGAGATGATTCAAAACATTCTAACTAAAAAAGATGTGAGTACATTAACAAACTTTATTTATATATATAATTTAGTATAATGTTTAACGTAATGATAATGTCAAATGTGTGGGTTATTAATGGAAAATGTCATCTTTCAACTTCAAGAATCATGTTTTTCATTTTTTGTTGCATGCTTAGACGAACTTGTAGTAAAGTCAAAGACTTATCACTTGAGATATAGATGGATGTGGTTGAACACTTGATCACATATTTAAGAGATGTAATTGTTTATTAATCATTCCACATATTAGTTTCTTTAATTTTTTAATTTATTAATAATATAGAGAATTTTAAAAAATACCAACAAATATAAAATTATTGAAATGATAACTAAAAAATTATTAGGTGACAATACTAAAAAAAATTAGAAAATAAAAAAATAAAATAAAAGGATAATGTTGATTATTATTGAAGTGAGTTGAAAAAAGGTCATAACTAAAAATAATGACTTTTCCAAATAACTAATAATAAAATATGACATCATTATCCACTATAAACTAATACAATGAATTACATTAACTAATAAATTCCATCCATATAAAGGTTTAAATAGTTCAAAATTAAAAAAGTTAAAAAGACACACAACCAAGAAAAATTGTGTAAAATTTACTCTTGTAGCTAGCTTAATAATAAAAGTTTAAGAAACTTAAAGTAGTATTTAAAAAACTTAATACTTAAAATTTTATCATAAAACTCAAGAAAAATACTAAAATAGATACAACATTTATATAATAAGTAAAACCTTATGGAAAGCATTATGACCGTTTAGAAAAATTTCTCATGCATGCATTTACCTTGAACCCCACCACTATGCTTATTCTAGTAGGTTAGTTTTATATATTATGATTAGATGCAACAAATCTAAACAAATAATGTTTATCATTAATGGCCGGTAATCAAACTGTATACATTAAATATAAAAACCATAGAATATACCCATAAAAAAAAATTAAAATTCATTGTTTGTGTTAATCAGTGTACGAGTTTGGCATATAAAATTCGTAGTGAAACAAAAACAAAGTCTTCATCAATTTCTTGGTATATATATGTGTGTATTAATAATCATAGTTAATATTGGAGGTGTTGATTTTTTACATTAATTCGAAGCATCTATGATGGAGACTTATTTGTGTGTTAAGGGAAAGACAATGATATAATGTAATAGCACATGATTTAATAGCCATGCTTAAGCTATAAAAAGGTCTGATTCATATGCAAGTTGTTTCATGGAGCATGTCATTCATCTAAACAAGAAACAAATCAATTAACATAGGAAGGGAATCCCATGCCAAGATTTTTTCAACAAGGACGGGCCTTATTAGGGTTCTTCCTTATTTTGTTTGATTTGGATATCTCCTTAAGCTATTTAAAAGCTAAAGAATGTCTACTTAAATAATCTAACAAATTAAACAAGCAGTACATGAAAATGTTAATCATTATGAATTTGATTCTGTTGGTCTGCTGTTGAAATCCTATATATGCTTAAAATATATTGATTCTAAGATTGGATTAGTGAGATGGCATTTTTGCCTTGTAGGGTTTGAGTTCATCTGTTTAGATCTAAATATGTCTAAATCCTAATCTTAATGTAATGCTAAAGTTACCATTTACAAATAACTTGTGGTTTCAATTTTTGTAATTAATCATATGGATGGATTGTTTAATTTACGTGGATACTATATTATATACAAAAGATTAGGTAAATTAATCGTAAATATCAAAGTTATTCATTTTGATCATTATTTACCATTGATAGTTTAATCAAGTTAATTGCTGAAACCACGTGTCACTATTTATTATCGAGAATTTTTCGTTAATCAGTTTTTTTAAGACAATTTAATATATGATTATGCATACTCATGTACTGATATCAAGGAATATGGAGATTTGACCATTGCTTATAAAATGATTGTTTTTTAGTCTGATTCATAATCACCGTTTGATATGTTCAGCTAGGAAAAACTAAAGCAGGTTTTGGTATCTATCTATCCATTTATATTGTATCATTGACCAAAGTGTGTAGAATCATATAAGCTACCAAAATTTATTATAATCTCTCTTGGTTGTCATCTCTATATATTTGACCATGAATATGTGCTTTAAAAAAAATCTAAAAATTAAAAAAAAAATGATTTTGTAAGTAGATAGAGGTCACTTCTAAACAAATAGAAAACCATTTTCTTTTAAAAATAAAAATAATTTAAATAAACATATAAAAAACTAAAAGTTATTTATTTTATTAAAAAGTATTAAAAAAAAACTCAAACAAACATGTCAATATGTAACCATGCAGAAATGACACATTTGTCAAATAATATGTGAAAAAATATTACACATGTAAATACATTAGGAGAAAACTTTTATTAAAATTCATATATGAACATAATTAAAAATCATAATAAAATATATTTTTATACATCACAATAAAATACTTTTTTCTTATATTTTCTTATTCTTAAAACATTATTTTACAATTTTCTAAATACATTACATAACGATATTATATTTATTTTTTCATTTTTTTTTCTCATTATCTGAATGAGTGAAGCATAATTGTAAAAATAAATCAAGTTATGATCATTAGATAAATATTAATACTATTTTTAGTTGTTATTATGAGGTCAAAAATGAGGTTTGTTCTTTTTTTAAGATTAAATATAAAATATCTTATGTATTAATTATTTTTTTTATAAAAATATTTTCATTAAATTTAGTTTTAAAATAATATAATAATAGAATAAACATAATTCTGATGATTGTTAATTTTGTTTAAGAAATAATTTTTAAAAATACTAATTTAAAATAAATTTAATATTTTAAATTAAATTAATCAATTTTTAATCTTTATAATTAATTAGATCGACCAAAAATAATAACACACATACTAGATTATCAAATTATTAAAAATTTACTCCCTTTGTTATAAAACAATAATTCTTTTAAATTTTTTATTTTAATTTTAAAATAATAATCTTTTTAATTTTTTAAATTATTTTTTAACTAAATATTTAAATATAATTATAAAAATCAATTAATATTTACAACATCAGTCATAAAATATATTTATATTGATAAAAAATATATTAATTTATGACAGAATAATTGAATAATTAATAATATTTTTTAACTTTATATTAATTAAATATTTTTTAATTAATTTATTATAATATTCAAAAATCATTATTTTGAAACAGAGAATATTTACTAATTATAAATATATTTTTTATTTTTATTTTTAATATTTTATCATTAGTTACATAAAAAAATAATATAATAACTTATGAAATTATTAAATTTTTACCTGTTAATGTTAAATGTATTTTGTTTTTCATATTTAACATCTTTACAGTACTGTCGGCGACACCATTTCACTATGATAATCGTTTCCTTGTCACTGCCAGAGTGACAGTATTTCTCCATCATTATCATTACTTATCATTATTTTATTCCTTATTTTCATTGTCTCATCGTTGTTGTTAATTGCATTCTTTCATCATCACTGCCATTGTGCTAAGACTCGTAATGATCATTGAATTGATCTTTTTTAAAAATAAAATAAATATAATATTAGTTTCTATTCTGTTTATATTTTTTAGCTTCAAACTCAACACATTTTATATTTTTTTATTTGTTTGTATACTTTATTACTTTTGTTCGTTTATACCATTGAAGTGTCGGTCCGTATAATTCTTTTTCACTTCATATTTATAGAATTTATACTTATTAGAGTATAACTTTTATGTATAAAAAGAATAACTTTTCTTTTTCATAAAAATAATTTTAATAATTTTAGGCTTAATTATAATTATAATTTTTTTAATTTCTGAAATGCAGTTTTGATTTTTATTTTGTTCTTTTTTTCTCAATTTTAATCTCTAAATTTTTAAAAAGTTATAATTTTGATTCAACTCATAATTATATATATATTATTTTGATCTAATTAATCTCACAACTAATATATTCATTTAAGATATTATCAATAAATAATTTAATTAATTAAAATATAAAAATAAAAATATATACAAAATTAAGGATTAGATAAAAATTATAAATTTTTTTGACACTTGAAGACAATTTTTTTAAAAAAACAAGAGAGTTAAAATAATGAACTAAAAATCAAAGAAAAAGTATAATTATAATTTATCTTTTTTTTTTCTTAGTAAGGTACGAAGAGATAGTCAAATATTAATAACTAAAAGATTAATATTAAAAAATAATTATAATAACTAAATTATAAACGAAATTCTTATTTAAAAATTAATCATCATTATTATTCTTACTGCTATTTTCCTTTATATTGTTTATTTTAAATCTGACTCCTGACTTGTTGGAGTCCAATTTAGCATTTTTTTTTTCCTTTACGTCATTCAATCTGCCACAGTGACACTCGACGCATACCGCTGCTAGAAAAAAATAAAATAAAATAATTTATCATTAAATTTTATTCACGTCTTCGTTGGGCATTGTTTGGTTTAATTTATATTATACTTTTCTTCATATTGTTTTTTAAGAAAAAAGTTGTTGTGCTAAACATCATTTTATAAAAATTTTAAAATATAAAGATCTTTTAGATAATTTAAGTTTATGATTTCCCCCTTTTTCTTCACTTTCTTTTCTCTTCCAATCCAAGATTCAAGTTTCGCACACGCAAAAATATTTTAGAATACACTACCAAACTATTTTGGGAGAAATAATTGCTTGTATTTACAAAATTCTCTCATTTTCAAGTGAATCACATTATATGTCCAATTTCAAATGTATTATACATATTATTTATTTATTTATGGTTTCCATGTTGTTTAATAACATTAATTAATATTTTTATATATTTTTATTTTTGATTTTTATTTAAAATTAAAAACATTTGTGTCAAATTTAATAACAAATACAATATTATCCTAATAAAATTGGTTACATATATCGCATTGCAATATTAAAATTAGCAAAATATTAAACAAAATTGTGATTCGTGTAACAAGTTTCATTAGTATTTTCATTCATCTTTTATTTATTTTTATTATAATATTGATATGAAATATTTATTAATTTCATTAGTAAATAAATCTCATTTTTTAATCGTATTTTTAATAAAATATTTTTTAATCATATTTTTTTGTTCATAAGACTTGAATTTAAAATTATATTTAAAAAAAATTAATTTAGTTCTACTCAAATCACCCAACATATTAATCTTCGTTCATCTCTTATGCGCGTATCTAAATTATTTTAATCAAATTTTTGTTATTTTTTCATGATAAATGTCATTATATTAAAAAGTAAGCTACTAGAAAATTTGCCACATGAAAGCCTTGCTCTCATTATTTATACGCGTAATCTGACTTAAAAATTGATGTACAATTTAGGCTGAACATTAAAAACGTTATTGCAGGTTTAGATTAATATAAGTTTATAATTAACCACATGTTCAACATTTTTTTAATCACACAAATTTCTCTTATTTTTTAAATTATTACATTAATCTCAATTATAAAGATATTAGTGTTATATATATATATATAAGTGTTAGTATAATATTTTTAAACATTAAAAAAATTAATATAATATATAAAAAAAGTGTAACAGTAATATTTTTAAATATTAAAAAATTGAAAAATAACATTAAATATACTTATTATAATTTGTTCTTTTTATTATTTGGAAGTACAGTATGACAAAGGGATTTTAGATTTGTATGAGTTAAACTCCAAGATTAAATCAAAACTTTCTTATTTTACATAATGAATAACCTCATTGTTAATATTCTCAATAATTATGATGATTCCCTGTCGATCAAACAATAAAAATAAACTAATTTAGCCATTGTCGTGTGAGTGTGAAACCATTATAGAAATGAGAAACAATTGCTTGAAAGATTGGGCAGATTGGGATGATTCAGCTTACACTGAATTTACTTTCCAATAACAAATGTCCAATTATGTTGCCTTGTATTTTCTTTAATTTGGCTCTCTTAATTGCTCATCACGCGGAGAAATATATATATATATATATATATAAAAAGCTTATTTGGTGAATCTTAGTTGTTTACCAACAATGGAATTGTTTACATTTGAGTCCAAGATATGATTTTCATCTTTGAAACAACAATAATTTGTTGTCATGTGGAGCACTGGTCTAATAAAATAGTATGAATTATACTGGATCTATACCAAGTATGGAAGGTCTATTAGTTAAAAATATAATTTAACTAAATATAAAAAGTTTTTACACTATATAAAAACAAGTGTCACAGGTGTAGTTTTGATCATTAAAAGAGAAAGAATTTGTGATAATGTGAAGCATGGGTCTAATAGAAAAGGAATCAGAAATTTGAAATAGTTAAATTTGTTTCATGCATAAGACATGTATTATTTAAAATATTTGAATCAATTAAACTCTCTCTCTATATATATAATAATTTTTTTCACTATCCAAAGAGTACTTCTCGAGTGTTAGCCCATTTTATTTTTAACTTTGTCATTTTTTTATTGCTAAATTGTGGTTGTTAATTCATTTGTACTTTAATGCCATGTTAAAATTTTAAGTCTGGACTCAATAGAACTGATAATTAAACTGGAACTGTATCAAATGAAGAAGATGTATTATCTAATTGATGTAAATATTTTGATACATGTGTTCAATTTTTACAGATAAAAAAACTATTATCCAAAAATTATAAATTAATTAGTCTTAATCTCTATAATTGTGTACATTTTAGGATTAGTTGTCTTTATTTACTATATGTGAATTTATAGTTCTTCAACACAATTAGATATTGCAAATTAAATTCATTAGATAAAATTTAATAATTAAACTTATTATTGTAAGATATTAGATGTGAGTATGGTTTTCAACTCCATGATATTGGCTTAAATGGTTCTGGTGTGAGAAAAGTTATAGGATAAGAATTGAAATGCAAATACAAGAAGAAACGCTAAGGTGAATGAAGATGAGAGATTTCGTAGTAAAGAAATAGAAGTGGTATTAGTGATAGAGTTTAATTTTTATGTTCTATTATTATTTTTATACTAATAATCAATTAAAATAATTAAAATACAAATTTTTAAATATATAATTATTAAAATAATCAATAAATTTATTATATATAAAAATTTGTAATTAAATAATAGTGTAACCATAATGTATACTATTAGGATTGGTTCAACATATATTTTAAATTCTAAAATGAGACTTTATTAATTTCAGAGTGTGAGCTAATTTTGGTAAGAGTTAATATATTAAAAATAATTTATTTAATTAAAATTAATAAAAATTGATATATTAAGAAATAATTTATTTAATTAAAATTAATTATTAAATAATTTTAAATTTGATAAGAATTAATATATGAAGAAAAAATTTATGCAATTAAAGTTATCAACTAATGGATTTTTAAGATAGAAAAAAAAATTAGAGACTTTAAAATGAATATTAATAATAAATAACTTTGACGGTCTAAAATAATTTTATATTAGTATCTAATCATAAATTATTATATAATAAATTTATTAATTTTTATAATAATTATTTTAAAATTTACATTAATAATAATTTATGATTAATTAATAATATAAGAATTTTTAATAATAATATATAACAACTAAACTTATATTATATATTTTTAACATAATTTGATTGACAACTAAGTGTATGCTTGAATATCAATTTATAAATTTTAGTTTAGATTAAACTTAATTTTATAAATAAGTTTATAGAAGTATTTTAAGTCATATTTTTTTAAAATTTAATTTTAAATTAAAATTTTATTTTTAAATATATTTTTAAAATAAATAAACATAATTGTAAATTAATTTTACTCTTAAATATACTTTTAAAATCTTTCTACTGAATATTTAAAAATATGTTTGAATATATGATGTTAAATGCAAGTATTACACTTTTTAATACACAGACGGAGAAATAATATGAGTGTTAAATTAAGTAGGAAGTCAGTTTAAATCATATGACTTTTATTAATTATTAATTTATTAACTTTTATTAATAGAGGAAATTTAAATCTATGACTTTTTTCTTCTCTTATCTTTCTATCATCATCAAATCAATTTTATAATTCTTTCTTCTTCGTAATATATATTTAAGTTTTTCTTTTAACATAAAAGAATTTAATGTTATATAAAGATTAATTAATACTATCATAGTCTCACACCTAATAAATTTTTTATATTGAGTTGTCATATCTGTTTGTCTATTATCAGATTCGCATGTTCCTAATTAATTGAGATAATTTTCTCTATATCGCTTTTGGCATATGCTTCATTCAGGGAAACTACCAGCATTTATAATATTATAATCCAATGTGATATTCTTCCTTTGCTTCTTGATTTAGTTTTGTATACATCTGCCTAGTAATTCATTTTGTTAGGTGATATTTGCTATGGGAAATGTTTTAATAGTTTTAGAAAAGAGATTTTATATGTAATAAAAATATTTTTAGACATAAAAGATTATTAAAAATATTACTTTATGAATAAATAAAAACAAACTTTCTCATAATGATTAATTATAAAATACTATTTAAAACAATTAAAAACAACTAAAAGTATTATGAATTCTTTATTTTAAGATATCGTTGTTTAATTTTTTTTATTTACTATGTGTCATTTTGAATTGAAATTGTTTAAAATCAAATTTTTTTGCTTCTATAAATAATGGTTGTTGATACTTAGAAATATATATATTTTGTCTTAATTAAATTAAAACAAAAAATATAAAAGTGTGGATCATTTAAGAATTATTTAAAATTATATCATTGAAATAGAATATATATAAATTATTTAAATATATCAAACAAATTAATAAAAAATAAAAAACTTAAACTAAATTATTTAAATTACACTCATTAAAAATGTTCTAAACACTGTCCAAGTCTTTACTTATAGTTACGTGGACTTTTAAAAGTCTACGTCTAAGTCTTTTAAATGTTCCAACTTGTGGATATACCTGTTCCGTTTTAAAAAATTAGGATAAAATAGGATCATCGTTCTCATTAGTACAATTTTCTTGATTTAATTAGGCATAAATGTGCCAACTAATCACGATTATATTAAAGAATGTTCGCACTGTCGAACAAATAAATTTTATCATGTACAATTAATCATAGTGACTCCTTATTTATTAAAATTTCTGTTTAGTTTTTTTCCTTTCAAACGTGATCATATTCTATTACTCTACAATAAAACTTTTTTTTTTTCTTTCAAATCTACTAATTATTAGCTAATATTTTTTTCTTCTGATTGTGTGCACCTGGACATATAAGCAATGCCCATGAATAATTGAACCATATTAAATAGTGTGAGTTTGAATTCACGTTAATTATGTAAAATCATATTAAAATAATATCTAACATAATTTTAAATAAATGTTTGCATGTTTAATCTTATATTGAAAAATTGGTTTTGAATTATAATTTTAGGTAACTTTTTTGTTGTACAAAATTTTTTAAATTTAAATATTTAATTGCACATCAGATTCTTTAGTATAAGAATTATGTGTTTTTATCATTTAAGTTCCAATTAAGCAAGTTGAATTATGTAGTTATCATAATTGTTGAACTTTGGTCCTTCCTTCAAGATCCATCCACGTGTGCAGGGCAGATGCACGTTATGTCTTGTGGGGCTCTCATACGATTTTTTTTATTTGTTAATGTATAGAAGAAAATTATCCCTATAAAAAATATTAGAAGTTATCCCATAAGCTTTGTCCAAAGTCCAAACAAACATAAATATTTTATATAAAAACTGCATACTTAAATAGAAGCTTAAGTATTTTTATTTATTTTTTTCATCACGTTATGTATTTTACAAATTTTTATGATATTTCTATTTTTATAAAAATATTATAAATTATTTCTTGTCTTCATTAAGAAAAATTTATAAATCTACCGCTGCATATGTGCTAAGTAATATGTAAACTGTTAGATTATTAACATATCATCATTTAAATCACGTCAACAAAAATTTACATATTTAACATAAGACTAACAAAAGTATAAAAATCACACAATTACCATGTGCATATAACTCAATTTGTCCAATTATAACTTAAATGATCAAAATTACAATATTTAAAAGAATAAAAAATATAATTAAACCAAAATTTTATATTATATTTTATCTTTAATTTATTTTTAGAATAAAAATATTAAAGTATTAATTACTTCACTTCAAAATTAATTTTTGACTGACTTATATTTGAATGTTTTATTTTGAAAACTAATTTTAAAATTCAAAAATATTTTTTTTTATCTATCACAAAAATACATAAAATCATTTCAATTCAAAATTAATTTAAATCTAAAATAATTTTTCAATGTATTATGCAAAGTGGGTGCCTCTTAGATTATGAGACATGAAACAGAAAAAGTAGAATATCATATAGACCATTAAACCAATCTAAACACTTATTTAAGGCTCAATGAACCAACCATGCTTGAATTGGGATGAAACTAATAAATAAAATAATAATTAAATAATATATAAAATAATATTAAAAAAACATAACATTAAAATTTTATAATATTAAAAACTAAAAATA
>JAMLFT010005934.1:0-16831 GCA_026544285.1 Pachyrhizus erosus
AAAGAAACTAAAAATAAAATATTTGAAATAATTCAAATGACACATTTGAAATCTGAAAAACTGAAATTGTACAATAGTAATATCTAAGAAATTGAAATTGTAACTGAGGCTTATTTAAATTAGTAGGTAATAAACTTGATTATATTATTTGTACTAAATATATTAATAAAATTATATAATTTAAAAATATGTATATACTTACGTATTTGTATACAATATTTTAGAATATTTATTATTCATTTTGAAAAGTTATTGAGAAAGTTATTTTACATTTACTTTGAACTCAAACAAAAATAAAGTTGACAATAATAAAATGAATACTGCAATTAAAAAAAATTTGTATGATCAACAAAAAAATTGATGATGATATTCATCTAATTGAAGATTAATTTCTTTAGGGTTCTTATAAAGACTTATAGTTTTTAAAAAATTATAATTTTTTTGTTTTGGTGTTTTAGATTTTTTATTTTAGTTTTTTTAATTATTTTTTTGTTTGTCTTTATTGTCAAATTAATTTTTTATTTTATTTTTTACTATTTCTTAAATGATGATGACATAACAATAATATTGACAGTCCAATGACTCATTACATCACAAAAAAATATGAAAACATTGTCACGTTTTGTAATTTTTTGTCAAAGTGTGTTTTTAAATTTCTCAATAACTAGTTTAATGTCATTAACTATTTTAAAAAATAAAAATTTAAAAATACAGTTTATTACAAAAAAATCATACATAAATGGTTTGTCAAGCCTTTTGATGATGTAATAAATTATTGAATTGTCAAAGTCACTGTTATAATATTATTTAATATTAATAATTGACAATAGAGACTAAACTAAAAATAATAATCTTTTAAGAACCAAAATAATAAAAAATCTAAAGAATTAAAACCAAAAATATCTTATTTTTCAAGAATCAAATTAATATTTAAACCTGAAAATATCAATTTTTTTTATTTTGATACAATGACCAAATTCATATTTAAACTTAAAAATACTAATTCTTCTTATTTTGATTATTTTGTATATATATCAAATTAATTTACTCTTTTTTATTCATAGTTTATTTGAACAAATTTTAAATATTAAATCATTTTTAATTTTTTATTTCAATCTCAATAGTTGAAAATTTTAAAATAGAATTAATTAAAAAAATTATATAAATCTTAAAATAAATTTAAGTTTTATTAGACATTATTTTTATATTAATAGTCTTGAATTTTTTTTTCTTAGATTGAGTATACTTAAAGTAATGATAACAATAAAAATAAATGTCTTATTAAAAGTATTAAACTATATTAAAAAATATTCATTTTATATACATCTAATATTTATAGAATAACATCAATAATACTTGACATTACTTTCATTGTCAAAAGAATTTTTTAAAATTTAAAACTGTGTTTATTGACTTAAGGTTGAAAAATAATTAATGATTTAAAGTTGTTAGTTGAAAGCTATTAAACCAATTTATTAGATTAAAGTGTTTAATAAAAATAATTAGTAAAATAGCTAATAAACATAAAATGATAGAAATAAATATATCTATATAATATTTTATATAAATTTTACTTTTATTCTATGGATAAAAAATATTTTTGAGTAATTATAATGTAGTTTTTTAAAATTAATTTTTAACGCTAATATTTTTTATTTAAAGATCAAATATTTTAATTACAATTTCTAGTTTCAATTATTATAATTTTTTTATTGTATATTGTTCTACTATTATATTTTAAAATACTTCTAAGTATGTTTAGAATAAAATAAAAATAGCATAGATATAAATAGATATCATACTTTCATAGCAATATCATTGTGTACTTTTAAATGTCATCCGCATTAGTAGTGTCATACTAATTGATTGTCAGTATTTTGAAGTAATATTAAAATAATAAAATAAATAGTGTAATAATTAAAATAAAAATATCTAAAATGATAGGAAAAATAATAAAAGTTAAATTTAATAAATATTTTAAGAATTAAATATAAGAAACTAGAGGATAGTATATAAAAAAATACTTGAAGTAGCATTTTAAAAAAAAATTATAAGTTAATAAAAAAAATTGCTTAAAAAATATTAAAAGATAACTAAAAATACTTCTCAAACATGCTAAAAAAATTAAATTCAATTTGAGAATAACTATGTTGTAATATAGTGATGGAATAACTAACAACTTAACATTTAAAAAGATAGAAGAAATAAAATGAAAATTAATGAGTTGTATTAAAATAAGGCTTAATTATAAAATTTGACTAAAGTCTTAATTTCTAGACATGATCTCGATTAAAGAAAAAGTGATACGTATAAAAATTTTAATTTTTAATAAATTTTAATTAACGATTAAAAGTTTATTTAAAAGAATATTAAAGAATGAAATATTAATATTTCTCATTTGCTTGTGTTCTCTTCCTACGACATTGTATTAAAACAATAAACAAATATATAAGCATCTCACTTTAGCAACTCTTATAACAGGTATACATAGGAAATGGATTCTCTCATTTAGGAATTTTGCTTGAATTTTCCTGAGTGAAATCTCTACAATTAAAATATTATATATCTAGTTTTTATTATTTAAATTCTCTCTATCTTATTTTAAATTGAGGCCTAAGATTTTACTGAACAAAAATATCACATGAGAATATCTACATCCGTATAGGCAGCAGTAAGTTTTTGACAAAATCAAAGTAAGCAATTGAGATGAAATATGTGCTACAGATGGCTTATGGGAAGAGTTCAAAATCCAAAACCTGTAAAAGACTATTTGTGAAAAAGATCTCATAGTCTGGATAATGCTCAAAAAATTAGTCTCACAATTTTGTTCTTAATATACCCAAGACGAAAACCAAAAATACTAGTAGCTTGTTACAAAGATCTTAGGAAGAATGACATTAGAATTTGATGGAAGGTAAAATGACATTTTAAAAATTATGTATAATTTTGGTAAAGTTCGTAACAGTGTTAGCTAATCTGCTAGAGTGAATATTGGTTACAGTGTGATCTCAACTATCTTCGTATTAATTTTGCATCTATATTTGTAAGCAAAATTACTCTAAAAAATAAAATTATAATTCAGTAAAGGATAGGTACCATGTACTGCGATTATTCCACCAATCAGTTCGTTCATCCAACTGTTGTGTTGTCAATCCATTAATGAACTTATACATAGCGCAATCAGATTTTCTATTTGTATAATAGTAGTTATTGATTTTGTATTTATATTTTTAGTAACAAATAATAAAAGTATAATCCGGTCAAGGATTACTAAATAGTTGTAATATCATGTTTAAAATAAATAAATAATGCTAAGTAGAATAGTTCTAAAATAAAAATATATTAAATATATTGAAAATTTAAGTTGAGATTATATAAAAAAATTATTATAATTATTTAAATGAAGGAAAAAAATTTATAAATTAAATTGAGATTGATGATAGTCTAATTTTCTAAAAAAATTTAGATAGAATAGTTTTAAGTAAATTAAAAATAAAGTGAATAAATATATGTTAAAAAAATCTTTAAAATTTAGTTTTAGAAAATAATGGAATAAAATAAATAAATATAGCATTTATAAAAAATGTATTCAAATATAAAAAGGAATAGAAGTGGGAAGAAAAAATTTAATTTAATAATCTGAATTATAGGAATGCAAAATCAAATTTTATATGTATATTATATATTAAAACAAATTAAAATAAAATAAAATAATAAAATATATAGATTTATGAAAATATATAAATATTTTGGTGAGTGAAAATATAGGAATAGAAAGAGAAAAATATAAATGAATTTATAGAATTTTTAGAAAAAATTAAAAACCAAAAATATTAATCTTTAAAATATAAAAAGAAAATAAAAAGTTGGGAAAAGAAAAGAAATTTTAGAAACCAGGCTGGCTAGGTTCGAACCTAGGTCATCCAAGTGAGTAGCAAAACACCCTATCATCTTGGCTACCTATCTTGGGTATTTAAGTATCACTCAAACTTATACAAAAGCTATACAAGGAAATAAATAAGAAAACAATAAAAACTAAAAGAGGCAAAGAAGATGGGAAGGAGTCGAGACCGCAACCTGAGGGACGCAAGAAGAGAAGAGAAGCATTTTGCCACTAGACCACTAGGCTCATCTGAACCTATAATAGCAAATAAAAAGTATAAGGGCTATCTTTCTCAAAAATTAGGAAAATAAACAAACAAAAACCAAAAGCACCTCAAGCAAACTCAAGTAGGGGACCTAACACTCTAGACTCACCATCTTAATTGCTGAGCCAGAGTACGTTCGGTGATAATTCTAACACTTTTAATTTTACTTATTCCATATATAAAAACCTTAAACCACCATGGAAGGAGCTAACAAAGTTTCTTCTTCCTCGAGCCATCATCCCTACGCATTGCCATTCGTAGCCTGTTGCCCTATAACTTGTACAATCACCTTCGCCCATCCTCATCAAATTAAATAAACTAAAAATAGGACCAGAAATCGCTATAAATACAAAGGCAACAGAGGAAGAAAAAAAGCATGAAAACAAAGAAAAAACATTCGCAAATTCTCCAGTTAAGTGAGTTCAATTGCTTTATTTTTACCACATACCAATTCAAAAATAACACAGCTTCCTTTCCCTTCAATAATCAACTGAAATAGAGATCGAAAATGTTGAGTCGAGTTCTCACCGGAAACATGAAGTAACTTGTCGGAGGAGCAAAATCGAGGCGGGAGGAACCTCTAATTCTTTAATTTTTCTTTGCTAATCCCTTCCTAATAATGCTAATCCCTTAATAATCCTCTGAATTGGTGAAACAATGACAAATTGTTAAATTTGAAATTCAATTTTTTTGCTCCATCAGCCATGGATGTTAACCTGTTCTACCAAGCTATTTTCATTCCAAATGCCAATTTGAATCTTGTTTAGTTACAAAAAATGATCAAATGAATTAATCAGGTTGCTTTAGGTGAAACTATTTGAAGAAAATTTGGATAAGGGTTGAAAATGAAAATTTGAAATCTTACTTAACAAAAAATCAATGCTAACTGAACAGGGCCTAGGTGGGAATGAGTAAATTGGGACAAAGACAAGGAGAGAGACGAAGAGGGAGAGAGATAGAGGGGAGAGAAAGAGGAGAAAGAAAGGAGAGAGAGAGAGAGAAAGCAAAGAGAAAAAGAATAGAGAGGAAGAGAGAGAGAGGAGAGAAAGGAAAGAGAGAGAGTATAGAGAAAAAGAAAAGAGAGGAAGAAAGAGAGAGGGAGAGAAAGTAGAGAAAGAGAGAGAGAAAGAAAGTAGAGAGAAAAAGAAGAGAGAGAGAGAGAAAAATAAGAGAGTGAAAGGAAAGAGAGAGAGAAGAGAGAGAGACAGAGGAGAGAGAAAGAAAGTAGAGAGAGAGGGGAGAGAGAGAGGAAGTAGATAAAGAAAGTAAGAAAAAGAATCATAAAGAGAAAAGGAAAAGTAGAAAAGAGAAAGAGAAATAAATATAATAAATAAAGTTTGATAAACTAAAGTTCTATTTATCTTTTATTCTTTATATTAATTAATACTTTCCTTTTTTCTATATCATCAATACTATCGTATAATTGGGTGAATAATACATGAAAAGTTAACCTTATCTATGC
Source organism: Pachyrhizus erosus (assembly GCA_026544285.1). Lineage (NCBI taxonomy): Eukaryota > Viridiplantae > Streptophyta > Magnoliopsida > Fabales > Fabaceae > Pachyrhizus > Pachyrhizus erosus. The sequence goes on from JAMLFT010005934.1 coordinate 5,611, forward strand.
ATTATTAATCTTTAATTGTTTATGATATCATTTGTATATGATGATTGCCTCTACTACCAATAGAAGAATTATAGAATATAACTTAAGTGATTGTCTCGAGTAGACAGGGCTTGAGCAAAGAACCCTAGGGTAGAAAATGAAAGGTAATTTGTGAAAGCCTAAGTGATTTGCAATGAGTAATTTTGACAGAGGTAGAAATAAATTTGGATCTATACAACGATGAATTGGTCAGTTGATATGAAATAAATTCATTAAATAAATACTACCTCTAAATTCAAAATAAGTACCAAAAAAATCAATGATCTAATATGGAAAGAAGTGGACAATTCAAAATAAACTTGTGAGATTTAAGAATGAAGGATTTTATAGGTTGATCACAGAAGGTACCTAAGAAATGTACACAGACTCGGTTAAGTCCTTGGGGGTAGATAAGGTGTCAAGTTATGAGCGACTCTAAAAGCAGAAGATGTCACTGAACCGACTTGGTGTCCCCGACAAAGCGGAGCATTACCAAGATTCAATGAGAGTATCTTGGACCGAGTACCAAGAAGGATATGTACTCTTAATTATCGACCTAGAATGCATATTTGGATATATTTGATACACTTGTGTAAGCCCTCCCGAAATTAGGAGAGTTGGAGACAACGAAGGGCCCCAAATCATTAGAAATCTTAAATAGGCACGATACGGTGAGATGATAGCACATGATAAATAGTAAACCTATTTGTGTATGTAAAGAGTAGATGGTTCACTCCTACATCCCCTTCTTTTCAGATGATAGACAAATTTCGCAGTCTTTTCTGCCTAACAATCATACTACTTGAGGGGAGTTGGATGCACAATCCCTTCTTTGAAGACGATACTTTTACAAGCTACATGAAATTTGTCTTTCTATCTTCTAAGATTGTACTGCATGGGCAATTTTCTCACATTGATTTACCCATCATCATGACTTAGACTCTACCACCTAGGTATGTTGACATTCCACCGAACGTTCTAGCTGCTCCTAGACGCTCCCAACCTCTTACAAATCCAAATCCACCGGCTGACCCAACTATCAATGAAGTTAGCATCTCAGCAAGGGAAAAAGAGACATCCAAGGAAGAATACCCCTTTGAGTGTTTGAACTAGACTATATGTAGGGAACTATTAATTAAACAGTGAATAGTTAATAAGTTAATCACATGTTTTGGACTAGTGTAGTAATCATAAATAAATTTTATATTTTGGGATATGTTATATGTTTATGTACCTAATAAATTTTCTCTGAATTTTTGAGATAGATCATTGATAATAAATTGTGACTCCCTTGCGAATAAGTTTTCAAATTTTATCCTGCCAAATTAATTCAATTAAAGAAATTATTTTCAAAAACTATATAATTCACATAAATCAAATAAGCGAAAAAGGACGTTATACCAATTCGTTCACCCAACTTTGTGGTGTCAATCCATTAATGAACTTATACATAGGAAAATCGGTTCTTCTATTTATATGTAGTAATATTTAGATAAATGTTAGCGATAGACTTTTTTTAAATAGTTTTTATTAATGATTTAATTTTAACAAAATTATAACAACATGAGTTTTTTTTATTTAATGAATTTTATTTTTGATTTTGTAGATTTTGCTAAAAATAGATGTTTGGATTAGAATATTTAGATTTTAAAAAAAAATTGTTATGTTTTAAAATTTATGATATTGTTTAGATAAAGATAAAAATATTATACTTATCATTTAGATTTAGGAGGTTAGTAATGTGATTTTAAAATTAAGATAATCTTGTATTTGAATTTTATTTGTTCTTTTGCTTTATATATAAAATCTTACCAATAAAATAACGATGAAGCTCTTCCACATAATATATCTCTTTGTTTAAAAATATATTTTTTGTACAAAAAAATCAATAATTTGGTATTAGAGTTCTCTTCTCAAGGGACTTGTGAGATGAAAGTCAAAGCAAGTTTTTCACAAGTTACTTCACCTATCTTTGATGGGGAGAACTATACCTATCTTTGATGGGGAGAACTATGATCTACCTAAAGGCTTTAAATCTTTGAGAAGTTGTAGAAGAAGATTGTGATGTTACTTTGTTGTTTGACAATCCCACCATGATCCAAATAAAAAATTACAAGGAGATAAAAATCAAGACAAAGGCAAAGTCATGTCCATTTGCTAGTATTTCACAAACACTCTTTACCAGAGTCGTGACTCTCCAAATCGCAAAAGCAATTTGGGATTACCAAAAGGAAGAATATGCAAGGGATGAAAGGATTTGAAGCATGCAAATATTGAATCTAATGAGGGAGTTCAAGTTACAACAAATGAAGGAGTCTAAGATAATAAAAAAATACTCAAATAAATTGCTTGGTATTGATAATAAGGTAACACAAAAAAAAAATTATTTTAGGATTGTAGAAAAAAATTCTAGTAATTATACCTAAAAGATATAAAGCTTTTATTGCCTCCTTGGAGAACACGAAGGATCTATCCAAGATCACTTTGGTAGAAGTCATGTATGTCTTACAAGCTCAAGAGCAAAAAAGACCTATGAGATAAGAAGAAATAGCAGAAGGTGTTTTTCAAGCCAAACTTCATATCAACAATTGTGGCAAAAATAAGAAAAAAAATGAGCAAGCTAGAGATGGTGACTAAACCAATAACCCACAATCTTTTCCACCATGTCCTCATTGCAAAAAAAAACAAAAAACTAACAACTCCAAAAGGAATTGGCTTGTTAATAGCGATTGTACAAATCATATGACACATGATCAAGCTCTTTTTAAAATGCTCATCAAAACTACAATTTCCAAAGTCAGAATTGGGAATCTCACACTTAGAATAAAAAGCAAAGGAATAGTTGTAATTAAAAGCAACTCAGGTTTGAAATTGATTTATGTTGTTTTGTATATTTTTAAAATTGATCAACATCTTTTTAAGTGTTACTTACCTATTGGAGAAATACTATAAAGTGTTATTTGAAGATAAAAATTGTGTGGTTAAAGCTACAAACAACAAAGATGTTATCAAAGTTCAAATGAAAGGCAAAAACTTTGCTTTGAATTTTATCAAAATGTTTTAAGTGTTACTTACCTATTGGAGAAAGGCTTAAAGTGTTATTTGAATATACAGATTATACGATTAAAGATACAAACAATAAAGATGTTACCAAATTCAAATGAAAAGAAATTTTGCTTTGAATTTGATGAAAAAGGAGCTGACTACAAATGAAGAAGATAAAAATGAAGAATCAAAATCAAAAGAAGATCATGAATATGTATATGCCTTGGAGAATGTTGGTGTTTAGAAGGAGAATGAAGACATGCATAAAGAATCACCTTCCAACATCCATCAAAGGTTTAATGTTGCTACCATGGAGCCTACAAGAAACAAAAAAAATGAAGTTGATCAAAAAATGATAAATGCATCGAAGGAGAAGTTCAAGTTGATTGAAGATGTAGTTTTACAAAAGATAAAGATAAAAAATTATAAGCAAAATAAAAGGAAGAAACCAAGCATCAAAAGAAGGAAGGTCTAATTTCAAATTTCAAATTTGAAATTCAAATTGGATGTTAACAAATATTAAGGCAAGGAGAAGTGTTAAAAATAAATACCTAAATATTTGTAATTCGAATTAGAATAATTTAGATTTTATGAGTTTTTGTTGTGTTCAAAATTTAGAATTTTATTTAGATAAAGATAAGAATACTAAGTTTATAATTTAGATTTAGGAGATTAATTTGATTTTAAAATTAAGATAAATTTGTATTTAAATTTTGTATTGTTCTTTCGCTATATAGAGACCTATGAATGAAATAACAACTAAACACATCCACATTATATATCTCTTTATTTATACAACTAGCAAATTTTGATAAATTTTAGTCAATTGAAAAAGTATGTTGAAAGAAGTGTATTAATAACACACCTCTAATATTTAATTTGTTCATTATTATCTAATTTGATGAAATATTTTACATTTTTTAATTAAGAAAAAAAATTGTTAAAATAAGGATCTTTTAATTTTAATCTTTTATATTTATGTCAAACTATATATTTAAAATTTTCACTGATCATGGAACTATTTAAAGCCACTTGTCCGCTCCTTGATATTCTATATTCCCCCTAACAAAGTATCCGAGTTACTTTGCATGCCATTTCCAAGAGGTTCCAAACTAACCAGTAATTATGTAGACCATTACTTGTTGGATTTACTTCATGAGTGAGCTCTCATACTAGGATATAATGAATCAACAGCACCTGAGCCTATGAAAAGAGCTTCCCCTACATCACTAGATGATTCTTTCTCAACATGTTACACTATTAATTAACATATTGGCTTGGGCATTAAAATACTTTTTCAAGTGTCTCCCACTTTAGCTCACTTGTTAAACCAACATTCTCGTATTCTTAACCAAAAACAGTTCAATCTCGTATGTCTTTAGATAAATAGTCTTTTGGCCAAATCATTTTGGAGTCATTTGTGAAAAACGATAAAATTATTGTGACCAACACCACCATGGTTACCATACGTTGATTACCTGACATATTGCCACGCTGTTGAATATTGTTCTAGCTTTAACATTGAGCCATCAAAACCCCCTCATTGTCACACAAAACTTACATTGTGACCTATTATTTAGGTTGCACAAGTTGCTCCAAAGGATACTACAAGCAACATCGTAGCTCCAGCTAACCACATAAACAAGATCATTTATCAATTACCCTGTGTTTGGTAAAGAGGAAGGGAATAGACATAGGAAAATATGTAGATGAGGCAAAAAAAAAATAGAAATATTGAAAAACTAGAAATTGTTTGGTTAAAAAAAATAGAGCAAAGGTTAACTTTTTAAGATTATTTTATTTAAAAAAAGAAAAAATATTATTGTTAATAATATTATAATTTTGATTTTATCATACACAAAATTGGGAGAAGTAATAAACTAGAGAAGGAAGGACGAGAAGCTGCCTTAATTAATTATAGGGCAACATCGTAGTGTAATTCCATGCAAATTGTCATCTTGTACGCAAAAAAAAAATAAAAAAAATAAAAAAACTATAATTCTCACTTATTTTTTAAAAAAAATTACATTGTACTTCCACCCTAACAAATAACTAAATTTTTTTTACTAAAATAAATTATCAATTTCGTCTCCCAAATAAATAGTCTTTAAAAAAACTGGAATTATATAAATAATTCTCAAAATATTAAATATCCATTAATTTAGCCTCTATATTGATATAATTTACTATCATTCAGAGACTAATTTAAAGATATTTTTAATATGTGGAAAACTTATTTAGTAATTACTTGTATAATTTGTTTACATTTTATGGACCACTTAAGAAAGAGAGTAATCTTTATAAATGAATTGATGGTGCATTTATTCTTGCTGTGGGAGAAACTACATGTTGCTAGTACATTGGTTGGTTGACAAGAGCCCCCGCAAAACAATCAAGGGAAGGATAGCAAAACAATCAAGGGAAGTATAGCAAAACACCCCAAAAGAAAAAAAGTTTGATTTTGCATAAGCTAAAAAGATTGTAAAAAACTAATCATTCATCCAGTTTGTCTTCCATCCCTCTTCCACTCCATTTTTCTTTTTATCTGTCTCTTCCCTTTTCGTTATATCATTTATCACTTTCTCTCTCTATCTTTTTTTCTCTTCTCTCCATCTCTCTCTCCTTTCCATCCCAACCCACTCCAAAATGGAATAGGCGAATATCAGCACCCAGAAAGAGTAAATTCTAAAAACTGCCCCTAATAACATATCACAAAAATGTATTTCTTTCCAACCACTCTCCAAATGCACTCAAAATAACCAAGTATGTATATCATAAAATTGCCAACCAAAAGCTCGATAATACTGAATAATTATAATTATAAAATGTATCATACAAGCAAAATAGATGACACGCCCCCTACAGTAGAAGCCTCAATATCTCCACAAATGATCATGTTCAAGGTTTATATAGTTTTAAAATAACCATTTATAGTCAAACAAATGGGGAAGGATGTACAGAAACCACAAGGGATATGCTGCTGCACCAGAACAAGTGAGAAATCTGGATGCAAGAGGATGTTAATGAAAAGGCCACGTATATCACTTATAAGTTTTCATTCTTTTTGGTGCTTGATCCGAGTCTTCTCCACTGCCTGCATCTCTAAAATGTGCGATTGTTTGATTGTTTGGAGGGTTGTCATGGTGCTGCATAAACAAATAAAAGAAGATCAGTACACACTAGGTACTTGAAATTTGGCATATTTTGGATTTTGGAGGATGTCACTTAATCAAACTTCCACCAAAAGACCATTGAGAAACAACTATTTTTAATTTTAAATAATAATACCCTAACATTGATTTGTTAATTTTTTTTATTACCATGTTATTGGTATGGCATTGAGTAGTTATTTAAATCAAATAGTTATCACTCTCCGATTTATGCTCCTCTGTTACATTCTGAGCACAGCAAAAGGAGAACGCAATCTTGATAAAAAAAAAAATGACTGTCTTCATGGCTGAGTTTATATTTGAGTTACAAATTTAGTACATAGGATTCCAATGGTAATCTAAAGATTATATATGAGGAAGATTAAAATTCAGAAGCAAATTTGACCACTACCTTAAGCCACAAATAAGATTCACATTACTCCTGTCTAAAGTAATAGCATAACCAACCTAAACACATCATACAATTCTCTTTCCAATACGTGATCTTCAAACTTATAAGGTCTTAAAATTAATTTTAATGATTAATTAATGATATTAAAATCATAAATTCAATTATGCTAATGGTTAAAATTCTAAAATATAATAATCAGACATCAATAAAATCTTTGTCAAATCAAATCCCATATATTCATCTAAAATATTAATTGTGTGACACGGAATTTTTTCCATAGTTCTTAGACAGTTGCAATAAAAAGTCACTATTAACGAAGACAACATGCCTCTATACCTTGGGAGAAGAGGTACCACAGCTCAGTCCTTTGTTTGCTCGCTTCCCAAGATTAATCTGAACAGAGATACTAGCCTCTGACAGATCTAAACCAGCACTTTGTAGCGCTTGAGTTAGATTATTCAACAGCCTGTATCAAATGGTTTAATACTTGTTATTAAAAATGAGACTTTAAGAAAAAAGAAAAAAAAAAGCTAAAGCAGTATTCTAATTGACATTAGCATATAGATATCCATCTAAACCATTTGAAGAGGCATCTCATATATTACCTACACAATACAGTGACCAAGCAACTAAATTCAACACCCATCGAGTAACATAAAAATTAGGGGAACAAATGCAATTTAGATAATTCCTCAGGAGCTACTAGTGATCCTAGAAAGAGTAAATGGTCATATTAGTCCTGAATGTGTGATTCGCTATCATTTTAATATTTAGATTTAACAAATGGTCGTATTAGTCCTGAATGTGTGATTCGCTATCATTTTAGTATTTAGATCTAACAAAATTTCAAAAAAGTCCCTGAATCTATTGTTTCATAGTCCCTAAATTTAACCACTTACTGTTATTTGGATTCCTTTGTTAATATTATTATTTAAGACACACATTGCATGTAACTTTGGACTAAAATGAGTGACTAATTACAATTTTGAGGATTTTTTTTTTTTTAACATTGATAATTCTAGGGACTAAATTGACTACAATTCACAATTTCAAGGATTAAATTGACCATTTACTTGTCCTGAAATGTTCCCTTTAATATATTTTTTTTCATAAAAGCAAAGACCCACCAATTTGGTAATCTCTCACTCCCCTCAATCAAGATGAAGAAAGCACCAACTCAGGCTCTCTTCTCCATGATCATACACAAGAATGAAATGTTACAAATAGGGAACATAAAATCAACATACGTGTAGCCTTACAATTACCAAACATCATAACATTATTGAGTTAATTGTGAAAATGTAATATGGACAACATTTAGTTTATTACTCAAACAATGACTAGCAATTTAAAAACAGACAAATTCAAAAGAAAAAGGCACGATTAGATTTTTAAAACCATAAAAAGAAGAAAGTTCTTTAAAAAAATAACATAAAAAGAGTGCATCAAACATCCATATCAACAAAAGCCATTCAATTTTACAAAAATAATAATAATAATAATAATAAAAACGACAACAATAACAAATTTTAAGCAATTACCCACCCTTGGGAGTATGCACTTGAGATGCTAATTGTCCCTCCTTCAACTGTGAGTTCATCCTGCTGGTTTGGTGGTTCACTAGTTGTTGGGAATTCAGTTGATTGTGCATCAGAAACAGTTCCCTGAAGAGGATGTGCAAGTACACCATCACTTCTGACAGGAACAGACATGCTTGCATGCATAGCCATGGGAAGAGGTATTGCCTTGCTCGCTAAATCAGGTTGCCTCTCTGCTGTCTTGTTGACAATATCCCTGCTCTGATCAGGATCTATCGTATTCTGAGTGCCACTAAGCATAGTTGGAGAGATACTAACATTGCTTTCATCAAACTTTCCAGGAAAAGGTGATACCGAACCCAAACCATTCTTTATAGCTGTAGGTTGACCAGCGAAGCTTTGGACACGCCAATGACTATTTCTCTGTATTAATACAGTGAGTAAGCAAGCTAAAAAAATTAAATTCTAACTAGTGAACTCAAGTACTTATCATTCTATATTATCAGTTAAGTACTTAAGTTGATCAGTTCAACAAAAATAAACAGGCTGAAACAAATGCGATGACTAAGGGGGAACCTTTTATGATAAAACACTACAACAGAAGTAATAAAATAAATCAAACAAATATGATCAATTTGCCAAATAATATATGACAAATAGAAATCTAAACAGCAGTTTAGTCTGACATAATGAACAAGTAATTGAAAATAAAGACAGTGTTAATTTTCTATTTCATTCTATACTCCCTATTCTGTTAATTTTCATTTCAACTTTTGGCTCTCATGTCAATGGATTTTCCATGATAGCTTTGCCAAATTTCATGTCATCATTTTTGCATACTAAACAAGCCTTTCTTGTTTTAGATTTTGGCTAACCAGTACTATACAATTTGGGCTTTGCATATAGTTAAAGCAAAAGATCCTAAAACATTATGGTTTCTCTAATTTACCCATGGCATCAACTTCGAGGGCTCTTGACCCCAACCTTGATATGAACCTTCATACTTCTGTATCTTCTCCTGTAAGTACTGAACATACTCAATCACCTGCAATGAAACATGACAGATTGACAGGTTGATAGATATATTCTCCACCAATTTAAACAAGAAAAATATAATTATTTCTCACATTACAAAATGTACCTCTAATAAAAATGATGCTGTGTCCCTCTTTTGATCACTATGAGGTATGAGATCCCTCAATATCTGGAATCTGGAGGAAAGGGTTACCAATTATCAAAACTCCAACTGAATGCACTAAAATTTCAAGCTCTCTAAATTAATATATTTATATATATATGACCTCATAAATCCATTATAAACAAATCATGTAGTATAACATTATACGTCAGACTATAAATATCAAAAGGTTTTTATCTGAAAAGGATAAGAAATAATAGAAGAGCCCTACAAGAAATTGACCTTCAAGATTTTATAATCATTAACATGAACATTGTTACAATCAATTCAGTAGCATGAGTTAAAACAAAAATAAAACTGAAGAATGAAACGACAAGATCCACAGCAATGTAAAACTGCTGACAAATGTATCCACCATTAGCTCACCATCCGTCAAATAAAAACTTCTCCACATATCTCTGAAACTTTGGTCTTTAATAAAGCCAAATGACATCATGTGATTCACGTAACCGACCTTACCTAGTGGAATAAGGCTTTGTTCTTGACTTCTTGTTGTTGAGCTTAAGACAATTAACAATCTATCCAATTTTAAACCATTCGTTGCCAATAATAAACTATGACTTGATTTCTCAGTTTATTTTCAAGCAACTTACACTAGAACACTCAATGCACTACAGACTAGTCTTATCAATAAGACTAGCACATATGACATACCTCTCATTTATCTTGCTCCTTCTTCGCTGTTCGGTCACTGAATGTTTCGATCTTATAGCACTAGCTTTATCAATGGCTTTTCCATCTGCTATAACAACCAGCACCAAACATAAGAGCTCTAACTTCATCAAACAGAAACTTTAGATCGCAAATCAATCCAACCCCACATTTCATCAGCAAAACAGAAGTTTCCCCCAAGTACCTAAATTTACCAAATTCGAAATATCTCCCAAAAGGTGTTTTTTTATTAAAAGGACGCACACATCAGTAGATTTAACACAATACATAACATAAAAAAGAAATAGAAAGAAAAGAAAACCAGGAAGCACTAAGACAACCTCGAAAAATACAAAGAAACACTCCATAATTGGATCTAACAATAACGTAAGAAAGACATAAAATCACACAAACATGTTTTTCAATTAAAATTAAGGAAAGTGCCTTTGTTGGTGTTAGGAGCAGAGGAAATCCCTTGTTTCTTGGAAGAACCAAACTCTTCTTCCTCGTACTCATCCTCTTCCTGGCTCCCTTTCCCTGTTCTCATTGTTCTAAACAAAGGGTATCACTGACACTTCTGAATCACGAAAAAGAAAAGAACTTTGAGGGAAACAGGGATACCCAGATGGGGAATTGAGAAGAGAAAGAAGAAAGGGGAATTGAGGTGTGAACTTTGGGTGAGATTCTGAGAAGGGTGTTTCGCCGGCGGCGTTGAAGTGACAGTTGGTGTTTCCGGCGAAGGACATGAGTCACCACCACCGGAGAGAAAGGAAGGAGGGATAGCATGTGGCTGACCCCATGCGTGTCTCGTGAGCCTTCTTCATTTGGCAATAAACCCCCCTTTTGGTATTCTCTCTTCTTTCTTAATCATTTTCAAGTCTTTCCCTGAATCATAATAATAGTTGCAAAAAATGTAATTTGGCCATGTTAGGCACATAGAAGGTAAGTGATATTGAAGGCATGACAACTATTTTTCTTCTTACTATTATTATAATCGAAAATTTAATTAAAATCTAGTGATATTGAAAAAAGCTACATGATTAATTCAATTAAATTTTTTAATAATTATTTTAAAATCATATTTAGGATCATTTTAATTAATTGAATATAAAAGAATTTTAAATTTTACACTTGCAAATATATGAAAATTAAACTCATTTTTTATTATCATTATTATTATTATTATTATTATTATTACTACTATTACTAT
>JAMLFT010005935.1:0-16829 GCA_026544285.1 Pachyrhizus erosus
AATTCAAAACTTTAATTATTTTTTCAAATAAATGATTTAAGAAGGTTAGCATGTTATTTTTATAACATTAAACTTTAATTAGAAAAATCTCATGTTTTATTCAACTTCAATTTGATCTATCATAATAATTACATAGCTTGGAAAACATGGTAGAAAAAACAACCAATAAGTTCCAATAAGAAAAATACAAATAACAAGAAACAATTCTTAATAATAATAAATCTTAATCTTTTATAAAATGGTGGTCTTAACACACAAAATAAATTAAATGTAAATCTTAAACAATCAATCATAAATCTTAATAAAATTAATCTCAAATCTTTGTTAAATTTACATATAATTATTCAAAATCTTAAAAAAAAATAAAATCAATGATTCTATATTTTATTTTAAATATATATATTCTTGGAGTTGAATCATATAATACCTAATTATATTTCATATCTTTATCATAAAGTAACTTAAAATCATTGACTAAAAAAATTAATAATTAAGATTTAATAATAATATTAAATACATATATAATAGACTTAAACATTAATTTGATTTATAAAAAATATCTTTAAATGATTAAAATAAAAAATTCACAAAAATAAAACTTAAAAGATATTATTTTTCAAAAATTAAATTAATATTTAAGTATATAAAATAAAATATAAATTTAATTACAATATTAACAATTAATTTTCTAATTATGTACCCACAACCATTTTTTATTTATTTATAAATAGTCATTATTGCCGTACTCCTTTTACTTTAGAGCCAAATCTTTATTTAATGGTCTATATTTCAGTTATCTCACTTTTAATTACTATTTATTTTACAATTTTAGAAACACAAATAATGTTAAGTGTTAACAAATAAATTTTGGAAAGTTAAAAATATAAGTTAATGTACACTTTTCTATATTTAGGATTAATACACGCAATAATATATATATTCTAATATATTAAGCATTAATATATTTTTTTATCACTATTTGTTTTGAAAACTTTTTTTTTCCCCAAAATAAATCTAGAATGGTGATTCGTTAGCTGAGCGTGCGTTTCAGGGACTAGTTAGAGAAGCTGTTTATTTAGCTTTAGACAATTTAAATGTGATGCTTTTCTTTCTAAAAAATAAATAAATTTGAGTGCTGTTTCTTAATTAAATTATGATTATATTTGAACATTTTGCGTAATAATGGTCAATATAATTTTTCAACAGTAGTTATTAAAAGAAAATTCTGATTTTAATCCTATAGAAAGTTAAGACAGTGTGTGAAAGTTTTGTCCGGTCTTGCTACTTAATCAAACCTTACACTCAAGTTAAGATCCGAAAATCGCAGGCTGTAATTAAAAGCTGAAAAAGCCCGGCAAACACTGTTTGTTCACTGTCTATAAATATCCCTCTTCTTCCTTCTTCTCTCCTTATTATGAACCTTCCCACATTTCTCTACTGTGTATTTGGCACATAGTGCATTGTTTGAGCCATTAATTAACCAAGGAAAACGCCACCTTTTGGCTTCTTCTGCTGTTCCAACTGTGCATTTGTGTGCTGTTTCTTTCACAAACAAGCAGCGACAGCAACAATAGCAGCAGAGCCAGAATGGGCAACCTCTTCTGGCTTGGCATTGTTGCAGCACTTGTTTTCAGCTTCTGGGTTGATGCCTTTTCAGCCTATCAACATCTCCACTTCAATGAAACCGACTTCTCTTTATTGGAGTCTCAAGAACAAGCTTCTTCCTCCCTCCTTGGGAGGACTCCTCTAATGGTAGGACTCACCCTTATTCAAAGTGCTTCTGCTAAAGGAGCAGGTACACTCTAACTCCAACCTCTTTATTTTTCATCTCGTGAGACCTTGGGAAACAGAGTTGATAGTTGTTCTGATTTTTCTTTTAATAAGATCCATTTTTTGTTTAGAATGTAGTTTATCTAATTAAAATTTGCTGTCATTTAATTTTTAATTGACTAAAAATATCAAGGCACGAGACTAAAGCATATACAGAGCCCATGCGAGTTAATACAAGTGGTTAAGGATCTATTATGAATACCCACCTTCTTCATGGGTGTGGGTTTAAATCCCTCAATCCTCTCTACTAGCTGAGAAGCTGTAACATGGTAGAACTACTTACAGTTTGAACTTTGTGCAATAATCTTTTAGGTGAATCTGTTATTGACGCCTTGTCCAGTAGTATTGAGAGTGTCTTCCTGTTCTACCACTTTTATCATATAAAAAAGCATGTATAGAGCTTTATTATTTCTTGGTAATAGCTAAGAAATAGTAGCCCTTTAATTTAGCTGAATATGTTTTTTTTCTTTCGTTGTGGCAGTTTGCTTGGATGGAACATTGCCTGGTTATCATTTGCATCGGGGATATGGATCAGGTGCAAACAGCTGGATCGTTAATTTAGAGGTATCACATGAATAAGATCTTTCAAATTGATCTATAGCACGTGCTTTCTTTTATTTCTCCTTAATAGATTTAGATTTGTACACCAAAATAACATCCCATGCAAGTTTAATAGTATAAAGGCTGATGAGTACACATTTCCAGTGAATGTGTTGTCGGAATCGACTTTGTTGTGTGTGAAAAGATAATGATTGTAAATACTCAGATAAATAATTTGGGATCTGAACATGTTATGTACGGCTGTTTTCAAGTGTTGATGAAGCTACTTCCCTTTTGTACTAAAAAAAATTCTGTTGGTATTTATGTGTAAATCCTGTGGCAGGGAGGTGGTTGGTGTAATGACGTTAGATCATGCGTTTATCGCAAGAAAACACGGCGTGGGTCGTCAACATTCATGGAAAAACAGATACCTTTTACTGGAATATTAAGCAATAATGCTCAAGATAATCCAGGTTTTAATTCAATTAAACTACCTTAACTACTCTATTTATGCTTCCTCCATCTCTGGCCCCCTTTCCCTCATTGTTGTTCCTTATGGTTGCAGATTTTTTTAACTGGAACAGAGTGAAAATTCGTTATTGTGATGGTGCCTCTTTTGCCGGGGATGGTGAATATAAGGTATATTTTGATGACTTGGAGTTATTGAAAATTGAAATGATGTTTAATTCTTGTGGAGGCTGACAAGAAGATGAAATAATTGAAAGAAACGTGTTTTACCTTACGATATTAGTGTAGTGTCTGCAATAACATTGCAGTATATAGATTTGATAACACCAAATGGGAATATACAAGATACCTCTGCTTAATTCTCTTATTTCTTAGCTCCGTTCCTTTTTGAAACTATGATTTTTGACATGTTTCTTGGAGATGTCTGCAAGGCACTGGTTTAGGCAAGGACTTATTTGCCTTTTGTTCTACTCATAACATTGCCGTTTTCCAACTTTCTTCTTTCAGTTTTTAAAATTGTAACATCTGTTAATGTTAGCTGTAGATACATTTTTTTTTTTTTGGATATAGTTAGGTGTAGATAATCATAAGGAAGAGAATATAACACTCTGTTGATGATACATTTGACACTTCACGCACACGCACATAGCTTTACATTGGACAATTCTTACTTGTCAACATCTTCTATTGAGGCAGGCTGCGCAACTGCAATTTAGAGGACAACGAATTTGGTTGGCTGCAGTGGAAGATTTGATGTCCAAGGGAATGCGATTTGCCAAGCAGGTTGGTTGTTCACACGCATGATCACATACATTGCCACTTAAATAATCTTTCTTCTCACATTAGATACTACTATTTTTGCTTCAGACTCTTCTTTCTGGATGCTCGGCTGGCGGTCTGGCTACTATTATACACTGTGATGAATTCAGAGGTTTTTTCCCACAGACTACCAAAGTGAAGTGTCTCAGTGATGCTGGGTTATTTCTTGATGCGTATGTGTCTAACTGCAGTATTTCATTCCATGAATGCTGTTTCCATCACTACCCCAGGATTTTTGGTCCTTAATTTTTTTGTTAATTCCCCCCACGAATTACAGGATTGATGTGTCTAGGGGACATACCATCAGGAATTTTTTCAGTGGTGTTGTACGGCTGCAGGTATCACAGTTTTTTTGAGGTCACCAATTTATTATAGCATGAAAGCAAAATGTGTTATAGCATTTCCCAATCAATGGTCATCTTGACAATTGACTAATTTGGCAAAAAGCTTTTTTCCTGAAAAAACATCTGAAATCACAAAATTTACGGTTTGAAACTTGGTCATTTTGAAATGATTATAACTCTTACAGCTTGATGATAAATATTTTGTCCATCCATTCCAGGGAGTGCAAAAGAATCTACCACGCATTTGTACTAATCACCTTGATCCCACTTCGGTAATGATAAATTTGTTTTATTCTGAAATTTTAGAAAAATCAGTTTCATTTGAAGAATGTGCGGAGATTTGATGCTCCATAATTGTTGCTTGCTCTGAGTTGGCCTTTCAGTGATGTGTCTTTTATCCCTTTCAGTGCTTCTTCCCCCAGAATTTGATTGCCGGTATTAGAACCCCGCTATTCATTCTTAATACTGCCTATGACTCATGGCAGGTAATGTCTGATTTTGTCACATGGTTGTTTAATTCCTGATAAAACTTGCATTAAATCAATTGAAGACATGTTATACAACAAATACTTTCTGTTTATCATCAGATCCAATCAAGCTTAGCTCCGTCATCAGCAGATCCCCATGGCTTTTGGCATAATTGTAGATTAAATCATGCTAAATGTACTACTTCACAAATCCAATATTTGCAAGGTGGTTTGACGTATGAGAAATAGCTTTCACTAGAAGTACAAAAATGTCTTCCATAAATTAGTGTAACAAGTCATTTCCCTGTATCTAATGCAGGATTCAGGAATCAAATGCTGAATGCTATTGAAGGCTTCTCAAGATCACGTCAGAATGGGTTGTTCATAAATTCATGTTTTGCTCACTGCCAATCTGAGAGGCAGGATACATGGTTTGCTGACAATTCTCCTGTCATTGGGAACAAGGTGGGTGCCTCATCATGTTTCTAACTCAGTTTTAGTTAAGAATATTGGATCTCGCTATGTGGGGGAGTTTGAATACTAGATTGAACTTATAATTACTTAATGATGATATGATTTTTGCCGTAGAATATTTACCTTGTGAAAAATTCTAGGAAACTGTAAATGCATGCTTTGTTTATTGGCATATATGCTTGCTTACGGAATCTGCCTTTTAATGGGGTTTGCCTGCCAATATTTCATCCTTCTGCTTTGAGGTAAAATAGGCTTCCAGTTAGATATTTTATATATAAAGTATTAATTGCATTGAAGTACTTTTTTTTTTCTTTATTTCCTCTTGTTCCTCGGCCATGGAACCAAGACATTGTTTTTTGAAACAATGGCAATATTCCTTTTCATGATATATGGTGATTCTATCATCTTCCATGTCACTGCTATTTAAAACCTAATAGTGTTCCGGACTCTGCCTTTACTCTCTGAACCTAGTTTTTAAAATTCCGTATGTTTCCCTTTTAAATTTTAAGATGTTCCTCTCTAACTCTAACTTACATGCATTGACAATATGCAGGCAATTGCTCTGGCTGTTGGAGACTGGTATTTCGACCGAGCAGTTGTTAAGGCTATTGATTGTCCTTACCCTTGTGATAATACATGCCATCATCTTGTCTTCAGATGAGCCAAAGCTCATCAATCTCCATGATTTGGCTCATCCCATTCATTTGGACCTATTATTACATGCGATTAGGAAATATGCTATTCAATCAGGAGGAATGCTAGTAATACATTTTTTTACACATTTTTCTAACACATTTTATTATTAGGTGAAATTCATGCAAGACTTACTAAATTATGTAGGTCTCTTTCCATCATTGGTGAGACTAGTATGAAATTCACCAAATAATAGTGTTAAGAAGATTACGTTAAAAAATGTGAGCATTCTCGTTTAGTTTATTATCAGACAATAAAAGGAAATGGTTGGTTGAAGTGCAGATTTAATAAGCCTTTTTCATGATTTAGTAATTGGTGGGAGTAGTTTTCATGTATAGATTAATTAGTTGGGAAAGCTAAGGCAAATGCCTTTAGTTTTTTACAAAGATTGGGAGGGGTAAGGAACTGTTAGAATATATACACTGTAATAGATAAGCATTGGCAGTAGTTGAATGAGATAATCTCAATCTCATATTTCCTTTTCAGTTTGGAATGAAAAATTTGTCATTATTTACACCCGGTGGATTTAAATGGTTCTTATATTTCCTGGACTTCAATATTACATAACGGGGATTTTGACCGTGTAAGATTTAGCAGGCGTCAACTTAAATAATACCTCCTAAGAATGTATTGTCCATTTTGAATGGAGTCACCTGTCACCTGTTCCTGCAGTGAATTGTGTAGTGAAGGCACTAACTGCTGTGACTCCTTGGGAGGCGCCAACTCATTCTTCTCCATCATCATTTACAACAAGAAATCAGGATTTTTTTTTCTTTCCAAATTCAATTTTTATAAAGGGCCTTATACATAAGAAAATCACGTAAAATGAGATCGGAAGGTAATGAAAAGAAATTTTAATCCACATATCTGACAATTACAAGAAAACCATAATGCAGTAGCACCAACGAATGAATTGCATGGAAAAAAAATGAATATAGGAGGAAAAAGTGAAGACATTTATATTATGAACTAAAGAATATTAATGTTTAAAAAGAAACCCAAATACGTATGAGAATAGAAGACACTCCAGTTGCATTTATTAGAACACCATAAACCACTTAGTGAATCTGTGGAACATAAGTTTCTATACAGTAAATAAAAACTACATTTACAAGCTATGCAAAAACTGATTTAGATTACATAGTTGGTGATATGAAATTGAATGACATAATAGCTGTGTTCAAAACGAATTGGTAGTCGCAGGCTATTATACTTTTATTAAAAAAAAAAAAAAAGAAACATTTTGTTCTTGTATCTCACCTGCAATGTCAACCTATTTTCAAGGAGTCACAACCAAAAAAAATAAAGACATTCTCCAAATGGTAGAAACATCAATTGAGATAAAGATTAAGAAAAATTTTAAGGCATTCACACAAACAAATGATACAGCATCCTATAATAAAAAGTCAATCTTGATTTAAAGCTCACGAGCCAAAATGTATAAATATAGACAAAATTTCTAACAAAAAATAAACACAAATACGAATTATTTTTAGTAATAAAAGGAACACTTTTATTTTTAAAATATTTCAACAAACTAGTATATTGCATTAATTCAAATTAATAAATATTTTCTGTTATATAAATACTTTAACATAATTTATTTGGAAAGCATTTACTATAATATTATTAGTGTTATATTTAGCAATTGATGACTGAATAGAATGAATGGTATACTTATATAAAGGGGACTTATTATATATACAAAGTTATATCAGTAACTAACTAACTACTGCAATAACAGAACAACTATAGTTAACGGAAACAGTTAATTACTAACTGTAAAATAGCCTTCTCACCTTGTAACCGTATTTCAATCGCTTAAACCTCACAAACCCGAATACACACTGCTTTTACTTGCACGTTGGAGAGGTTCAGATTCAGTTTTATTTTATTTCTTGAGCAATAAAAATTCAAGAGCATTAGTGTTCATAAAGATTGGAATTCTTCATTGCACACAATTGGTCAATAGGGTGTTTTTTCTATAAGAATAACATTTCAACCCAGACTTGTCTATATTCTTCCTCTATTATAGTAAGCATTGTTTGTGTTTTGACTATGAAATATTGTTGTGTTGTTGTATATACTACTCTGATTTTTTCTAGTTTTTTAATTTTTGTACAGCAACAATTGTTCCTTCTTCTTCCCTCACTTTCACATACATCCATCTCTCCATAATTTTCAAGAAGATGGATAATGATAAAGATGAATCACGTAACAATTCCCCAGTTCAAGATCTCAATAAAGAAAATGTAAGTTCTTTACTTCTCTTCAATCACAATCAAGGATGTTTAAATTTATTTAGGTGGAGTCAATTTTTATGGTCACCACGAAAGAAACCCAATATTTTTATCCTTCAGCTACTCATTAACCTAATTTCGTGTTTGCTCAATATAATTTAAGTCCTCTTGATTAAAGAACGAAAAGGAAAATGAACCGTGTAATTTTTTCTTTTGATATTTTTGTACGTGGGTTAATTTTTAATAGAAGCATGAATACTCTGCATACAAAGCTTTTCCCTAGTGTTGATAATTTTTTGGGGTGGGTGAGTCATTTGCTTTTATGGTAGTGGTTATGGAAGGAAAGCACATAGTTTATTCCTTCTACTTTTTCAGGTCTCTTTTATTAAATGAATATACTTAATGATATTTACATTGATTATCCACAGGCTGAGGAGAAACGTATTGATAGTGGTGAACCTGAGAAAGCTGGTGTGTATCATATGGTTTAAAAGGTTTCTGTAACTACTTATCTGGACTTTGTGTTGAGTTCCTAGATTTCTTGATTTTCTAGCGCTCTAGTTTGATCACATGCAAGATATCCTATCTAGATGTGAGTTTTGTATTACAGTCTATTAATCGTTGCTTCTTTTTCCATTTAAATTATGTTTCCCTTTGTGTAACATTTTCCTTCAATTAGCGGGACGGAGGCATAAGATGACATATATATAACTAGAAGTAAATACAACAAACATTTTCTCAAACCAAACTCTTCCTCATTTTCATCATTATGAGTTGATAATGTTGGGCATAATTTGTTAATGTAATTCAATCTGTGAGACTGGTTGTTTGTTATAACTTATATGAACTGTTGTGTATATATATGTCTTATATGTATGCATTTCAACTTGATATTTTCGTGTTGTCTGTGCTATTTATTACAAATTTCCACATTTTCTTTTATGCAATAAAATAAGACTTTTCCTGGATGAATGCTTTATTACTTTCAGAAGTGGTGCATTCACAATACTTTACAATGGCTTTGCTAATTATCTATTGAAATGAGGTTAATTTAGTGTTGTACTAATGATGACAAGAATGCTGAAGGACCTAGTGGTATGAATACTCCCCACATTGACAATGAAATTGAGATTAATAAGTGGTGCATTCACAATTGATGGAATGCTTTACAACAGCTTTGCTAATTATCTGTTGAAGCGAAATTAATTTAAACTTGTACTAATGATCAAATGACAGGTATTAGATCTGGTGACCTTTCTGTTACCTCACCTGGTGCCAAAAATAAAGTGAAGGAACATCATGATAAAAATAATATTGGTGACCATTCTGGCACCGGAATAACTAAGCCTAAGGATGACGAGAATGTTGCAAGACCAAGTGGTGTGAATGATCCTCACTCTGATGATGAGACTGAGTTTGTTGATATTATTGGCATTGATGAGGATGAGAACAATGGACTTACTGCTGCAGAAGTTCTGAGAGCCCAAATCGAAGCAGAAGAGAAAAGGTGGAATGAGCAAAGAGCTGTGAGACGAAGACAAAGACAAGCCCAACTAGATGCAGATGAGCGGAGGAGGAATGAGCAAAGATCTGAAAGACAAAGACAAGCCCAACTAGATGCAGAAGAGAGGAGGAGGAATGAGCAAAGATCTGAAAGACAAAGACAAGCCCAACTAGATGCAGAAGAGAGGAGGAGGAGTGAGCAAAGATCTGAAAGACAAAGGCAAAGACAAATACAAACGTCAAGCAGTAGCAGCAATGACGCTGAATCTGGTGCTGAAAGCTCAAATATACCAACAATCGATTAACTCGATATAAAATGGAATATCTGCGGGGTTTAGTTTCCTATGTCATTACTTTTGCAAAAGTCAAAATACATTGAATCTCTTTAGTGTTTGCTAAGCCTTCATTAGAAGAATATTGTAATAAGCCATGATTCTGAAGCTTGACAAATTTGTTGACATTGAGGCAACTTTATGCTTGCAAGAAACTTTCTTTGTGGTAAAATAATACAAGGTTTTGTTAAAAGCTCATTTGGATATATTTCTTAAAAAAGTATATTTTTATGATACCGCTTTTTTAGAAGTTGTTTTCCCTAAGTTTTAAGAAAGGTACTAAAATATTTGTTTTTCTTTTATAGTTATTATATATAAGTTTGTAAAGTATCTAAGTTTTTGTTATACTCTATTTGTGGCTCACTCATTTAATATGCACATTATTTAGTTGTTTTATTGTTTTTTTTTTTCTATTTAACAATTTGAATTATGACATTTCAATTTCTTTTAGAAGAATTGATGAAAAAGGATAGAAAAAAAATAAGGTTTATATATATATATGATCTCTAATAAATTTGTGAATTTTATTTTTGGTTCATAATAAATTGTTTCTAATTTTTTTATATTTAATAATTTTTTTATTTTATTTTTATCCCTAAAATACTATCTAAATCATTTTATTTCATTATTCAAAGTGCTATCTAAAGTGATTTAGGGAAAAAATAAAATAATAAAATTATTAAGGACTACATTTTTTTATTAAGCATCAAAACTAAAATTTATAAATTTATCAAGGAACGAAGACATATTTAAATCAAACAATAATAAATTTTGAATTGTATGATTTATATCAATGATATATAATTGTACTAATTCATTTATGTATCATAACTTTCAAAATCATATGATTTTCATCTTATGATACAGTTCAAATTCTTATATATATATATATATATACATACACACATATAACCATTAACTTTTTACAATATACATATGTGTTGTAATAAAAAAATTATAAAAAAATATAAATGAGCATGTATAATTAGATAATATCCATACTCATACTTAATCAAAATGAGTATTTTTCTTCAATATTAGTGTAAGTTTGAGTGAATATTTGTAAGTTTAACATTTTTTGCCATGCTTATTTGCAAGATGAGGATTATCCCTTCGGATATACTTTAGTTTGATTATATCACTAGTCCATGTGAGATATCTAACATTCTTAGTTAGAAGAATGAAAAAAGACTATTTGTAACAATTTTAACACTTAAATTAGTCAAGGATTAGTGTTATAAGGTGATTCGTTTACAAGCTTGTTCAAATATTAGTATGATTAGATATAATAGAGTACTAATGTTATGGTAAAAGAATTGACAACTTTTGAAGATAATTGTATTTATACTTCCTAACATTACTAATATATTTCTTTTTTATATTTTTTTCCAGAAATATCTTGTTTTTGGAAAGTATTTTTCTTGAATGTTAAATTTTAACACATTTTGAAAAGTATTTTTCAAAAGTGTAAAAATTTAGCAATTCAGAAAGTTGTGAAAATGAAAGGGTTAGAATTTTTACATTTCAAAAAGTACTTTCCCAAAGTGTTAAAATTTTAATAACATGAAAAATACTTTATGGAAGATAATTTTTGGAAAAAAAAATAGGACACCAAATTGTCTTTAAGGGAGCAACCTTTGCATGATTTGGGATGATCCATGATAGTGACATCATAGTCAGCAAATAACTTGGATACCTTACTATATCTTTTGTTATCATGAAGATTTTACTTTTTAACCAAATGAGTGACTTCATCGACAAATGGGGACATAATTTGGTGATTACTTCATTTGAAATATATTAGAGTGTCGATATTTTCATAAGATTCATACTCTCATGATTATTTTCAGAATCTCATAATTTAAATTTTTTTACTTGAGTTTCTTTTAAAATCCAAGAAAGAGAATATATAAACACATAACAAACATCAAACAATTTAAAGGCAATTAGTGTCTTATTTTTATTTTAAAAATTGACTTTTAGAAAATATTTTTCAGTATATTAAAATTTTAACACTTTTGAGAAATACTCCTTAGAATGCAAAATTCTAGCATTTTTAAAAAGTATTTTTTAAAATGTAAAAATCTAAACACTTTCACTTTTGATAATGTTAAAGTTTTTACATCTTCAAAAAATATTTTCTAGAATGTATTAAAATTTTAACACTTCAAAACATATATTATAAAAATAAAAATATATTTTAAAAAAGTATAAAAATAAGATATATTAGTGTTATTTGAGGTATAAATAAGGGTTTCTTATCCTGTGTTAATATTTTTTTTTTATCGGTTTAGATTTATTGGGCCAGGTGGCTATTTGTAGGTAATTGTTATTTAGACCTCTCATGTTTATAATGCACCTCCCTTTTGAATATTTTTGTAATTATATTTGAAGCTTACCCTCCTTCCCTTTTTGAAAACCAACCTCGCTTCGTCTGATTGGAAATTGAAAGTCTCCTGAACCATCCACAGTTGGTGGAGTTTATGGCAAATTTGAGTGTGCTGGTGTCGGTGGAGTGTTAGTGGTCCATTTCAACAAAATACTTCTATTTCTATCAGGTTTGGGCCTTTGGCCTAGTTAGACCTATTTTGCACATAAAATAAATACAAAATATTATATTAAAGGCATAATAGGTTCATAATAAAACATTTTAAATTGATATTATATATTCCTTTTAACGGCAAATCCTTACCAATATAGATTACCCAAACTATAATTCTTCAAAGGAGTCAACTCTGACAGTGCCATGATTTTGCAGCGGTCAGCATCAACATACGGTCAATAATGACTTAATGACCTAAGCTCCAAAGTCTATTAATCTTGAATGAAAATGCGAATGTGAAAAGTCATTAACCTTCTATTCCTTCCTTTCTTCCTATAATACTAATATTACGTTCAAAGAAAAAAAAAAACAAAGAGAAAGAGAAAACACATATAATGATTTTTTTTTTATTTGAAGAAAAAAAAAAGTTGTCTTAAAAGTTTTCTCCTCCCATTTTCTCTCCTTTTAAACAAATAGAGGATAAATTAGCGTTTGATAAAGATTTTTGAAAAAAAAATGATATTATATATTTGCTGTATTTTAAAAATATAGAAGAGATATTAAGTTTAGCAATAAGAGAGAGAGAATGAGTTGAAAAATAATATTTCATTGTTGTTTTTGATGCTCATTCTCCTTCACTTTATTAAAACTATTCACAGATTATCTGTCACCCAGAACAAGTCTATCTATAAGGCTATATTATATAGCTTCATCAACACCGTCATTATCAGTTCAATCATTATGATCATAATCAACAATTTGTTTATTAGTTTCTTGTCATAGCCTTTCTATTAATCACTATATGAATAGTATACAGATGTATATAAATATATTTTGTCCCTCACTCAATTATATGAGTGCAAAAAATTTAAAACTAAAAAAACTTTATGAAGCTTGTTTAACTAGTACATGAATATTTTACGGGGGATCAAATTTGGGATTGCATAGCCACCACCCCATTATTCTCCTCAGGATTTTTGTTCTGTTCCTGTGCACTGATGATTGTAGGGCCCCAGCAAATAGACCCAATAATTTGTTTCACATGCATGGAGATTGTAAACGTACCATCACTATCGCCCGCAAATTAAAGAAATAATAAGCTTCGAAATATTTAATGACCAAGAAGACTTATTGTATTTGTGTGCACATGGACAATCAACGGGGCTGCGAGTCTATATTGTCCTAATGTATGAATAAGCAAATCCTAATATTTGAAATGTATTCCATTTTCCGCTATAATAGAGACATATCTAATTAATATGACATATGAATGTTTTCTTCCTATTGGCAAGATAACTTGTAAAATTTTATCCTTTTGATAGGTAATAGGAGGAATGGTGTGCTAAAAGGGAAAAGAAAACACTGTCACGGATGCTTCGCAACTATTTGACTTAAGCTTCTTTGTTGATGCCATTCAAATAAATAAGAGTAACCAATAATTTTTTGTTTTCAAATTAGTTTTCATCTTGCAGCTGGTCAAAGGGTAAATATAATACAAACTCTCTGCTTGTTTCTATGACTTTCTACAAACTTAATTACAAGGTTTCCCACTGGTTGCTATCCTCAACTTTATTAATATTATTATTTACTTTTGAACACGAGGATTAATTGATATAAAATTATTTTTAGCAAAACTATTTATGATCTGTAAAAAAACTTTATTATTGCTATTATTTTGCTTAATGAAAATTTTAAGAGTTGAAAGGTTTGATGTGGCAAGTCAATTGTTAATGAATGTTGAATGAATCTTGGTGAAAACTATTTCACTATTTGGAAAGGAAACAAAAGAGGAAGAAAAAAAAAAACGAAAAAGAAATTGTTTCTATGGTGGGGGAAGGCTTATTTAGAACAAATTCTAAGTGAAGGATGCTTGCTTTCTTTCGTTTTGATGTTGTTTCTCTCGGTCATTTCTGTCATCCCCTCTTTTTAATTTTTTTTAGCTTACTACTTTCACTTTCAAAAACAGTACATGTAGATACCCACAGAGGGACCCATTATCTGGTGAGAAGCTTTTAGAGGAATAGGCCCACCACACTAAGGACATTCACACAGAATCCTTTTGTTTTAAATTGGTACAATTCGTGTCACTTCCCAATACACTAGAATAAATAAATATCCTCTTCTCTAACACAGAATTATGAGTCCGTTTCATTTGCTTTCCCTTTTTTCATTCTTCACTGTGTCCGTACGAAAATGTTTACTGAAGAAAGCTGTTAAATATGTTCTTTTTGTGGTCTTTGAGTTTCTCAACTAGTCTAGTCGGTGGTGTGGCAGAAATTGCTGTGTGGTTTTTTGCCTCTTTGTGGCTATAGTGCCTACAACTGTTGAGTTGGTAATCAAATCTATCCATGTCTGTGTGGTGTGGAGTGTGTACAACTGGATGACCCTTTTGAAAGAGGTAAATCAAAGGAAGACAAGTATTGCATACTTTCTTGTCTTGAGTCATTGAGAGGTGAAGGGAAGGGAAGGGAAGGGTGCTCAGGTCTTTCAAAAAGTGAAAACAATCTCTATCTGTAGGAGACAGTGACAGACACCCATTTAAGAAATAGGGTCCCTGGTGCTTTGATAGTGAGAGAAAAAAAAGATGGAAGTTCAATGGATTCTCAATTTGAAAAGGATGAAGTGAAAAGCTGACTGTGTAAAAAGAGAGAGAGAACAAATCCCGGACATCTAAAAGATATTAGGATTTGAAACTATTGAGTCACACGCACGCTCCATGAACTAATGCAATGCCAACTATTCAACTCTAGGTACAAAATAGCAACAAAATCCTTATTGAAACTTGAATCAAGGTAGAAAAATGTAAAACAATGCTGTCAATTTTTATACACGCAAAAAAACTCAAGCTACACATACATAATTAACAACTCAAGAATTTTGTAAGAGAAGCCTTGGAGTGGAGCAAGCCTTATTCAGCAGTAGCGCCTCTATGTTTGATTGACAAAATGGTGGGTGGAATAAGAAGCTGGAATTAATCACAAATATTACACTGTAACATAATATACAATATGGGAAGAAAGAAAGTAGTTTTTTACAGCACACACATGTGGTCAGAACTCACGAGAGAAAATTCTGACCTGGATCATATTGGAAATTAAGTCGGCAACATCTTTGTCTCTTTCGTTGAATTGAAGCTTCCACATATTACGTACAGGTTACAGGGTTTGTCCAAAAGTCACTGAAAATCTCTGCAGATCCTTGCTATATATATCGGAAAGTTGAAAAGCTGGTTGTTGATGGTGCCAACTAGTACATGACTCGTCTGTTATGAATCCTGTTTCTGGTTTCACCTCACTGTAGATAGATTGAGAGGTCTGAATTTGATTCTGCGTTGTGCTTCCCAGAATGAACGGGGTGTTAAGATACTCGGACCATTTTAGATCCTCTTGTTCTGCTTGTAGGGGCACTTGAGCATCTTTGTTAATGTTGACCTTCATAGACTCTGCCACGCTCCACGTGTTGTCAAGGAAGTTTGTGCTACTTTGTAACTGGATATTGCCATTGTTTTTGTTTCTGTTGTTGCTGTTGTTACTGAAGTTACTGGCTTCCCAGGTTTGAACCCCATCGGAGGATATGGAAGGGTTGTTATTATTAGATTGGAGCTTTACATGTGTAGGGAAAATTGAGTGGAGCATAGAGGAGGTTATGGTAGAATTATTAAGGTCCGAAGAAGTGGAGGGTGGAATGAAACAAAGAGAGGTGTTGGGGTTTGCAGAGAGGCCCATGTTTGTTGTTTCATAGTTCAACTGCTGGAAGGAAAAGTATGATCCTACCACATCAGAGGGTCTGCAAGTGTTGTTGTCATGGCAGGTGGTACCAAACCTATCTAGGAATAGTTCCTGAGTGGAACTAGTGGAAACTTCAAGAGGGTATCTCTCTGATGAAGGCATGGCTTTCGGTGGCTGATCAACCAAACTCACTTCATTGGATCCCACTGAGGCTTTCTGACTGCTTTTGTCGGTTGAGGGTGGCATGTCCTTGTCGTTCTCAACCTCAGAGAGTGGTTTGTGGGTGTTTGGGTCAATGCCTTTTTGCCTCAGTTTCTTCTTGAGGCACGAGTTCCATAGGTTTTTAATCTCATTGTCAGTTCTTCCTGGTAACTGTGCTGCAATCTGAGACCACCTGTTAAAGCAGCCACCAAGCAAAAATAAATATAACCATACATAGAAGAGCAAAAGTCAAAAGTAATAACTGTACGTAAAAAAAGTCCCTGAGAGATATATATAACTAAACTACCTGTTTCCAAGGACTGCATGGAGTTCAATAATCATGTTCTCTTCCTGTTGTGAGAATGCTCCTCTCTTCAAATCAGGCCTCAGGTAATTTATCCACCTCAACCTGCAGCTCTTTCCACACCTCTGCAAACCTGGCATGTACAATCAAGGTTAGAAAGACTCTCTTGTCCTGTGATTTGTATTTCATTGTGAAGTGTGCACACTAGAACATGAATGAAGTGTTGAAAGTTGAAACAAACTAACTAACTATATATATATATATATATATATATATATATATATATATCAGAGCGTGTTTGGAGCGCGCTCCCCCACCTCTCACCCCGTGTGGTGATGTGTTAG
>JAMLFT010005936.1:0-16828 GCA_026544285.1 Pachyrhizus erosus
TTGTATAATTATCATTTATTTAATATTTTAATTTAAAAAATAATTATTTATGTTTAAAATTAATAAATTAATTTGAATTTTGAATATAACTTGAGGGTTAATTCTAAAATTTTGATTTTAAGTATAAAAGTTTTATTCTTTATATATTTAAATTTTAAATCATAATGTATGTAACACCTTGTTTATCTATTTTAATTAGAGGAAATCTTTTTAAATATTTTATTTCAGATTTTTAAAACTAGATTGGTCAGGAGTTATAATTTGAAAGAAAACTCAAATATCGCCATCATATTCGAGCAAGTTGAAATTAGATATAAAATTCAATTTAACATATATGAAAAGATCAAGTAGAACTATAAATATTACATTCCCCAAAGTATTTGACTAGTATTTAATACATTAAACAAAAGGTGAACATCTAAGATAGTCAACAACATCTATTTTCTCTCAAAATTTCCTAGCCATAACACTTAGAAGGATTTTCTTCCTCTAAAGATTCCTATCCTCTTTTTTGACTATTTGCTGGGACTGAACCTGTTGAAGAGTTTTGACGTGGAGGGGGTTGAGCGCGTAGAGGAGCTATAGGAATGTATGGTGGAACTCCAGTGTATCTTGGCAGCAGGGTCTGTGTTAGGAGAACAAAGATATCTATATGGTAGAACTGTCATAGGGCTATGATGTTTGGGGGACCTAAAAGCAAATCTTACATAGCCCATGAAGGTGTCTTCTCCATTTGTCAGGTTATGAGTTCATTGACCCTTCAAGGGTATGATCGTCACGTGGAATAGGGGATGAGACTCGTTTGCCATCTGTATCTGAAATGTTGGGTGTTGTACGAATGAACCATCCATCCTTAGTCATATACATACAAATACACATTATTTCTAGCTATAGTATGCTATCATATTACTGTAACGTGCTTAATTAGAGATTCTACTCAATTAAGGGTCCTTTGTAGCCTTCAATGCTATTATATCTAAGAGGACTTACACGAGCGTGTCAATAATAGTCTAAGGTTTAATTTTGGGTCAACAATCGGGAGTACATATCTTGCCTGGTATTGGATCCAAGATACTTTCAACTGAATCTTTGTAATGTTCTGCTTTGTCAGGGACACCAAACCGGTTCCATGACACCCTTTTCACTCTAAGCAGTTCACAACTTGACACCTTATCTATCCCTAAGGACTCACTAGAGCTTGCGTATATTTCTCAAGTACCTTTTGTAGTTAACCTATGCAATCTTCATTCTTATTTCTCACTCGTTGGGGATTCTGATCCACTTCTATTCTTTTCTTTTCCAATCACCAAGCTTTTTTTTATACTAATTTCAATTTCAACAGTACAGTCTTGTAATTAATCTATTCCCTTCTCACTGTAAATGACCAATCCAAGTTTACTCAACTTTTGTTTGGGTAATTTTCCAGTTTATTTTCTACGTTAGAGTTGTTCGTATAATTTACTATCTACTTGAGATAATTACAATCATCATACAAATTTCTCTACTATCAGTAGAGACAATAAAAGGGTTATCATATAACATAAGAGCATTTAAAATCATGGTTAAACCAAATTCCATACAGTATATCAAAAATTACAATCAAAATAACAAAAAAGGGCAAAATAGTATTTTTCTAGTGTTCTTATCTTTATTTTCTTTCCTCCTTTTCTTCCTTGCATTCATTTACTCCATAACTATATATTCAAGTATTTCCCATCTTATTTTAGTTTATTAGAATAAAAATTTAATTAATTATTATTATTTTTTCTATTCACACTCCCTTATTTACTATTCACACCCCTTCTTTACTCTTTGCACCCCTACTTTCATTAAACTCACCCCCTAACCTTCTTCTTCCCTATTCACTCTCTCAATCTCTCCCTCTTTCTTAATCTCACTGCTCCTTTTGTCTCTCTCAATCTAGCTAACCTCTTCTTCTTTCCTCCACTCTGTCCTTGACCTATGAACCTTCTAGTAAGCAAATCAAATAATTTATCTCTGATAAATTCGAATTCATCGTCTGCTTCAAATTCACTTTAAATCTAACAAATTTACATTTTTAACTTGCTAATTATATTTAACACTAATCCTTAATGAAACTTTGACTCAGAAATTCAATCAAAACTAGAGGAATTATAGGTCCGACAGCCATGACGACTTGGAGAAATTGTTGATTCAATTTTGCTTAATTCATCACTAATTTGACTAATTTAGTAGTCGATTATGTGCAAAAATTGTTCAGCAATGATTCTATGAAATTAAAATGAAGAATACATGACTTCTCCTATCTTAATTTTGAATTTCCAACAAGAATTCTAAACTTTCCAACGAAGCTTCGACAATGTGGCCAAATCCTAATTCCTTCTTCCTTTTTTGAAATTGATTGGACCTGAGGGTAGCTAAGAGTGAGACGAAACTTTTTAGGAAAGAATTTTGGAGAAAATATTTCAAATTCAAGTTGAAATTGCTCGAATGTTTTTTCTGTTCTTTGTCCCTTCCTTTATATACACGTTTTGCTCCTCTTTTCAAGCTTATTTAATTCACTAGTCATGGGTGAATCTAGCAAATGATGTAGTAAGGCATCAGATGCAGGACGACTGATTACAATGAGTGGCTTGAGGTCGAAGAAGCTGAGTGAGTAACTTTCTATGGCAGTTTGCATTTTTGAAGCTAGTTTATGTAGATTTTATTTTCATAAATTTTCAGCAATGGACCTAGCGGTCAAAGCAATCCCTAACTCTCTTATTCTCTCCTTACCTTCGCGTTCCACTCTTCTAATTTGTCCCGCACCTTTTCTTTTTTCGCATTTTAATTTCTCTTATTCCCTCCAACTTTCCTTTATACAAATTTATTTCTCCTCTCAACTGTCACAAGTTTCCCCAACTCAGTTGATAACACCTCCCTTCTTCCCCTTCTAAGGCTTGGGTTCAAACCTTACCTTGTTTTACCTTCTTTTTCTTTCCTTTTTCTTATTCTTATTTTATTTCATTTTATGTTTATAATTTTTAAAGTTATTATTTTTTATTTTTAATTTTTCCTAAAAATCTTATAAATTAGTTTATATTTTTTTTCTTTTTTCTATATTTTCTTTCACCAAATATTTATTTAGTTTGATAATTCTATTTATTTTAATTATTTAGATATTTATATATTTACATTTATTTAATTAAAAATTCATTTTCTTACTTCCAAATTTAGTTTTAGATTTTTATTCTCTTGTCTCTATTCTCTTTCTTTCATTTCCATTTTTAAATTTTTTTCCTATATCTTATTTTATAATTTTCTATTCTAAAATTAAAATATTCTTATTTATATATATTTTTTTTATTTTTTAATTTATCTATCTATTTTACTCAAAATATTCAATCTTAATTTATAATTTCTTTTTTTTCATATTATCTCTTGAGTAATTTCTCATAAAATTTTAATTCTATATTCTAATTGGACTAGACTAAAATATTTTAATAGTGAAAGGCAAATTTCTAACTTAAAGTTATTTTTCTAACTATAATTTAATTGTTTTAAAAATAGGATGTTACAATGTATACAATTATATATTTAAAAGTGTATAGTTTTTTTATTATATAGTTAGAATTTTAAAATAAATATTTAAATGTGTATAAAAAATTAGAATTTAATTTTAATTGTTTTTCATGTCAGCTTTACTATTAAATATTTATTTTGAACGAATTCTATCTAATATTAATTACTTTAATCCTTATTAGAATATTAATAAAAGTATGAAATTAAGAAAGTTAATTAAAATTATGATATTTAATCATAATATACGTGAGAATTTAAAATTAGAAATATACCTAAAAATGTAGATTAAATATATAAAAATATTATAAGATGACATTTAATCACGATATTTATTTAATTATAATAATATCACATGCGGTCGATTAATTATGAGATTTATTTTATGTATTATTAATTTTTAAATATTTATAATTAGTAAAGTATGTAAAATATCTGATGATTTTTTTAATAAATTAGGTTAATTTGTTTTAATTTTTTTATGCATATACTAAAAACTGGTGCGTATAATTTAAAAAAATTTATAAATATATTTCAAGCATTTGATGCATACTGAAATTTTAATTTTTATAAAACCTAAATTTATAAGATCCACTAAGTCCTCAGACCATGATTTTATTAAAGATAATAAGTATATTCCTTAAAATTAGACAGTTTTATGTTTGCTACTTAAAATTTTATATAATTAAATTTTATTATTGTTAATTATAATTAATTTTGATTATCATTAAATTTTGATCAATTGTATCAATCATATAATATAAAATTATATTAATCAGTAATTAAATACAATTGAATGAATCGTTAAACATTGTTTAAGTTTTAAATTTTACACAATTAATTATGAAAAATAATTGTACATATCATATCATCGTATCATTATCATAGATTAATATTTAGTTAATTGAAACTCTAAAAAATATTTTTAAAACTTTGATTAATTTTTTATTGTAGTTGAATTTATTATTATTAAAATTGTTTAATTTTGTTCATTTAAAAATATTAAAAAAACTTAAATTGTCTTATATATAAAAAAGTATGTAAATATTTAATACACCATTGTAATACACTGAAGCACACATATATATTATAATATACAATTGTCTTATATATAAAAGTATATAAATATTTAATATAATAAGTTAAAAATATAAATAAGTTAAAAGTACATTAAGTCGATCCAGTTTTTATCACTTATTGATAATGACATTGTTTTCGAGTATCATCCTAAACAAAATAAAAAAAATAAGTTAACATAATTTTATTGTATAGCAAAATTGAAACAAAACATTCATTTTTTTCAAAATGTGTAGCATATAAATAAAAAATGTAGAAAATTTAATCTTCAAAGTATCAAATTTAAAAATAGTATTTTTATTAAGACAACAATTGAATGATCTGATTTGTTTAAATAAATGAAAAAAATTTCGTGTTAAATTTTTAAATATTATGAATATTGAGTTTTTCAAAATAATTTATATATAACAAAGAAAAAGTTATGAATAAAATTGTATCTAATAATTAATAATTAATATAAAACAATGTCTATTTAAATTTACACCATTTTATATAATAAAATTTAAAATCAAAGTAATTAAAAGTTAATTAGAATATAATTAAGAAAATATTATGTCATCATAATAAAAGAATAAAATAACGAAAGAAATACATGACACAAAATATAAAGATTAATTAGAATGTAATTAATAAAATATTATATCTTCAAAATAAAAAAAAATAGAATATTAAACTACAATTATTTTGGAATGAAGAGAATAAAAGTTAATAAGTTACTACTAACTTTGGTCATTTTTAATTTTTGAATTTTTTTAAAAAATTATGTGTTTATTTATCATTTTTAAAGTTTTAACATAATATTAGTTTTTTTTGTTAATTATACTTTTACTTTTTTATTTAATTTTTGATGAATTTATATATACATTCATTATGAAGTGAAAATAAAATATTTATAATTATTTTATTAATATTAATAAAATTTATTATATATATTTTTTATATTTTTACATAAAATTTTTAAAATACTTATAAAAAAATAAAAAAAAAGTAAGTTATAGTAATTTGTAAAATGATCATGTTATCCTGCAATTTGTAGTAATTTGTAAATGATCACAAGATGGAAAAGTCTTGTGACTTAAAAATCATTTATTAAAAATATACTTTTTAAAAATTAATTATAAGTAAAATTAATTAATTTTTAATTAATTAAAATATTCTTTAATATTATTTATTTTATTAATTACATTTAAAAAATATTTTTTTATAATATACCTAGAGTTAAATTTGATATTAAAAATAAAAGAATAATTGTAAATAGAATTTTAATTAAATGAAAAATATTTTTAGAGTGATATCATTTAATAAGACGGAGATAATTAAATTTTTTTTTTTATAATTTAAATTTTTTCTATTGCTTATAATTTAATTCAGATAAAATACATTTACCTTATCACACGAAGATGAGTGGAGGTGGAAACTTAAAACATATCACTTAACTTGACAGATTGTATATTTCTTCACTTGACCAATCCCTTAACTGTTTATTGTTATGGTAATGCTTGTTGTTACGGATTCGTTTAGTATATAAAAGCTATATAATACCGCAATATTTTTTAAATTCCCTCAAAGATTTAATTATTTTTTAAATTTAGCATTTCAGCTAATAATACACAAAGTGTGGTAGTAAAATAAAGCAATACTGTTATTATTATATCCTCTTCTGCATATATATGGGTTATTACTTATTTAATTCCTATTCACACAGTTAAGATTTAATAATATTCCGTTTCTCTCACAAATAAAAAAAAATATTCCGTTTTTCTCGATCGGACACGAAACCCCAATTGCTTCTCCTGAATGTAACCCTATCTTCCACACATAGAAAGCCCCTTCTTATGCCCTTTTACCTTCACTGTCAATGCCATACCAATTTTTGTGCACTTATTTATTACAGTTCCGAAGTTACTGTATTTTTATCTGTCTTTTCTGCAGAGGGAAAACTTTCAGGAAAGATGGTGCACGACGGATTCAGCTCCGGAATAGATAGAAAAAAATATTTCCAGGCATATTGTAACGGAATGTTGCAATGTTTTTTCTAGCTAATAAAGGAAGTAAATTGCAATGTTGATTTGACTGAGAATTTGTATCAGCTGGTGGGTAGGTCTATAGCTGCATTTTGAGTCTGCTTAATTGATTGTGTGTGTCCCCATTTTTTTTTTTTTGGCCAAACCAGAAATAATAGTCTACAGGTTTTATGATTAAGTTCTGATTTTCATTTTCTGAAATTCGAATTCTCAATGTGCCAGTGTTTATTTGATCAGCTAGTGATATTACCACCTGAGACCATGCTCTTCTGAATACTTCTGATTTATTTAGCTAGAGAATTATATGAGAAGTGATTATCATAGATCTGGGCTCAACGCCATCACCTCGATCGTTCTTAATTTTTTTCAAAGGAATTCAAAAGAGGGGGATAGGCAGGACATGATCAACAAGGTTTAGTAAAGATATTGATCGAGCTGTATTTGTCCATTTGATTACATGTATTTGCCATAGTGTTACGAGTAAATTATACATTATAAATATGGTTTTTTTTTTTTTTGGGGTGGCCTGGCAGGTGGGGCTGTACTACTAGCTAATGTTGCATGGTTTGGATATGGAATGTACTTGTCTGCAGTTTGGGCGTTTAATTTGGTGTGTTTATATATTTTTCTTATGGTATTTATAATTTCTATAGCCAAAGTTTTCATTGATGTAAAGCAAAATATAAGGTTATATTTGGATAACAGTTAGAAAAGTATTTTTAGGAATTTCAATGCACAAAAACAAATTTCGATGCAAAAATGAAAAACAACGTTTTTTTTACTTTGAGAGTAAAATTATTTTTTAATTCTCCCAACTTTCATCGAAACATGTATTAAGTCTTTGCATTTA
Source organism: Pachyrhizus erosus (assembly GCA_026544285.1). Taxonomy (NCBI): domain Eukaryota; kingdom Viridiplantae; phylum Streptophyta; class Magnoliopsida; order Fabales; family Fabaceae; genus Pachyrhizus; species Pachyrhizus erosus. Next base: position 7,492 of record JAMLFT010005936.1, read on the forward strand.
TAGCAGTAGTTGAAAGGGTATTCCATTCCTATATCACGCTAGCATGTAGTTGTATCTCAATGGGTTTTAAGGATACTTCTTTGTTTTCAATACCCCTTTAATAATTCTTATGTTCTTACTTATTATAGATATTTTGGTTGGCTATTAGAATTTCTTCTTTGCTTTGCTAGATCACAAATGGAATGTAAGTACCCAAAGTGGAGAAGCAAGAAGAGATGAAATCAAAATAGGTACCAAACTGTTGGTGAATCGCTCTAGGCAATCTTGAACTGGCTGTTTAATTGAACATGTGATTTTGTCTAATTTCTTTGAGGTGCAGCAAATTTTGAGATGAGAAATTGGTTGAATGTAATTGGTAAACCACTTTAGTAGTAATTTATAACCTGATTTGATTAATGAATCTTCAAGAAAATTTATAAGCTAATTTGACTAAGAATCTTCAAGTTCGCTGTATAAAGTTGCATGTATTATGACATTATCGTATTGTCAAAAGATTTGGCTTCCAAATTATTTCATCAATAATTCATAAAGCATCAATATGTTAATGTCTTAAAATTTTTTCCACTATTGATTCATTAAAGACTTTATTTATCATCAAATTAGTCTTTTAAAAGAATTTTGGATCTTTACTTTAATATTTTATGAGGAAAAATATAATGATATTATTGTTTAAATAATGTGTTAATTGATTTATAGGGCTCTTGTGATTTTACTGCAACGATGTTTACCACCAATTTTAAGATTTCATGGGCTGGGTCATATATAATAAGCATCTATCTAAAACTCCCTTCTTTATTTTGTATTTAAGCAGACATAAAATTTCTGGCTATATACTACAAAATCAGATTTTCCCCTCTCCTCTCTTTTTGTATTTACTTTAGGTTAGATTATCTCTAACATACTCCAATCCAAAATTTATAATAATATTTATCTTTATTTTTCTTTAAAAAAGCTACAAATATAGATATTTGGTTAAGGACTGGCTCACATTATTGATTGCATAACATTTGTGTCCTGACTAAACATTTGATTTGCAAAAGTTTTCAACTTAATTAACATCTCAAATCATATCATCATGCATTCCCAAAATAAAGCACACTATTTCAAATATTTCACGAGAAGTATGAGAATTGAAAAGGAGACTTTGAGGTGGCAGTATAATTTTTTGAATGCAAAAGTGTTAAAATTAAAACATTCATTAACTTATTTTGCTTTCCTACGTTTTACAAGAGGGAGAAGTGTTTGTTCTTTTTTTTTTTTTTCTGGATTGTTCATGCAAACACCTTTTAGCCTCTTGGTTCTTAGGCTGTTTCGTTGTTTAGTCTTTAGCGGCTCTCTGCCTTTTGGTTTTTTCTGTACTGTCTATAGCTTTTTAGTAACCTTTTTATTGTATCAGCAGACTTTTGGTGTTGGGTTCAACCTTCTTTCTTAGGGAAATACGTACATATATACATTGTTATTCTTCATGTCGTTTTAATTGATTTTTGTTTAGTCAGATCGTTCTTTGATTCTTCTGCTGCTTTTATATTTTGCTTAAATACTTATATTCTTATTTTATTAGCAATGAGAGAGTATGTCATTTTTTATTCAAAATATATCGTTTTCCTTGTGAAATGATCTAACTGCTACGAGATACTAATGAACTAATTGCACTTCAGCATTATGCATAACTATCCTTTTGTAGTTTTTTTCAAGGTTGGTACTTTTGCTATTAAGTAGCCTACTGCCAGCTATTTTTAACAGCTGGAGCACATATGAACGCTTCCTCTGGTTGCAACTTGCAAGAGTGCATGAACTAAAAATAAGGTCAGTTCACTGCCTGAGACTTTTCAGTTAATAGAATTGAAATAGGGTAAATGTATGTAACTTTATCTCTGTAAATAAGGAAACTATTTAAATGATTTGAACATATGACTTAGAATGCAAAAAGGAAGTATAAGGACAATTTAGTGCATGAGATATTTTCACTTGGTATGGTTTAGGGAAACCTAGGTGGGTAAATAGGTATAGCCTTATTTCTGAATATCCAGTATAAAGGGGCAAGCCTACTCAGGCCACTGCAGTGTTAATGTTGAGATAATTCATAATGTAATCTCTCAGGATGCTACATTTATTTGTTTTTATTATATGTAATTAAATAGTTTTATCTCCTTGTTTTCCTAATACAATGTTTTACCTACAAACTACCTATTTGAGTTAGTAATTGATACTATTCTTTGACTTTTTTTCTTATTCTATTTAAGTAGTCTTGCTTTTCATTAATTACTTGGTACAACAGGAGCTGTGGGCATTGAAATCCATTGAAAATAAAATGCTATTGGCTCAAAGGGAATCTGGGTATGTCACCACCCCCAATTATGGTTTATCTTCATCTATACATCAGGCGCACCAGATAATAAATAATTCATTCAGCTAAGCTATATTATTCTGCTTTTTAAGTAAAAGAAAAAAAAAATCAACTTGCGTACCTTATTTACTACATTTGTACCCTTTTTAGTTTTGATCAACTTGTGCATGTCTTATAATGAGTTGAAGATTAACAATTTTTTTTATATACCAAGAAAATAAAAATATCAATGTAGCCATCACAACTGATGATGTGATCATTGAAAAGTCGATCTCTAGTTTTTTTTTTTTTTTTTTTTCAGGTACTGAGAAAATTTCTTTCTTGTTTTTATTGAGCGATACTTATCAAGATCTAATAGTTTAGTTGTATAATATAGTTTACTTGCATAATCTGTTAGTCGCCCAACTTCGCCTAGGGTAGTATGGTAAATGCGATCCTCATCTTGTGCACAAATCGTGGAAACTATTAAACTTTAACATTTTGCATTCAATATTAACAGAAAGCGATATTAAAAGGCTTAAAGAATATACCGCTTTCATCTTTAAGTATGAAAACGGATTGCAGATGAAAGTTAATTGCAGCATGATTTAGCAGGTATTAATTGAAACCTGCAATCCTAAATCAATTTTTCTTTTTGCACGTGTTTTCGAGTATTTCTTGATAGGGGGAAACTTACACCTAAGATTTATTTAATATTATAATTGTTAGAATGATGGTATTCTAGTGCCATTCTCTAATAACAATCAAAGTGATTTATTACTAGTATTTGTTAGTGTGATTGATAATTAATAGCATTTTGTCATTTTTAACTGTTGGCTATTGAATAGATATCATGTGCTCTCTTTTTAATAATCAAAATAGAGTAAGGAATAATCTAACCGAATACAAAAGTCTTAAAGGATATAATAAAAGATAAATAAAGAAAAATTAGAGGATCAATACACTGATATGAAAAAGAACAATATTAATGAACACTGCTCTTTATATAAAAGACGGAGCACACCAAAAGACTTTCTTTCCTCTTTGTTTTAGAGTCAAAGTTTGATAGACTCCATTTCTCTAGGAATTGAGTGCATGACTTTAAGGGATTTGTTGTGCTAATCTTGACAGCAAATTGAATAGTCAAATTGCGTTGTTGATAAATTTACTTTTAAGGTAATGGTAATACCATGGCACATCCATAAACTTTTGTCTACTTCAACTAACAAATTAAAATACAAAATAATTTTTCAGTGACTTCATTTCTCAACATTTGCTGCTATAATTGTAGGAGCCATTTTGAAATTTAAAGGTCATACGGTGACATGATCTGCATGGAAATTATGCTATAATACGAATTTCTTTGAAATCTACAGGTAAACATGCACAATATGCTTATGTATGGAACATAAACTTATTTTTCTTGAGATGGTTGGTTAACAAAAGGTTGAGAAGTTTATTGGCAAACATATACATAAGTGAAAAAAAAAAAATCTTGTTGAACCCTTATATAAAAAATTGTTCATGAAAGTAGTCCCAAATATGTCAAAGGGGACGAGTCTTGTACATTTGAATTGAGGAAAATAGGGTAGATATCCATTTGTTGATCAAATGAAGCCATATAATTACTTGTATATAATATAATCATATTCTTTTGGTGTGTGTAATGCTAGAAACAAATTATATCTATTTATTAAGATAGTACGATGTATTTGTAAATATTTAATTTTTGAGAGATTTAATTATAAACTCTTAATTCATATTGGATGATATAAGAGAAATACATTTGATATGTCTACATATACAAGTAAGAAGTTAGAATCACCTTTTATGCATTGGAAAAGACTTAAACAAACTTTTTTAACATATTTATGAAAAACTCAAGATGAATGAAAAGATTTCAAAATTTATGTTTTTTATTCATAGAAATTAAAGACATGTATTAAGAACTAAAATAATTCACGCACCCTACTCAACTAACTAAGTTAGATATTTTGATATCAAAATATATGTTTGTTTGTTATTAAATGTCACAAAGTTCAAAGAAAATAAAAGATAATGTTTTATTATGAGGGTGTTAATTAAATTCAATTGTTTTAAGAGTACATTACTTTTTAGTTTTTTTCCTAATCACTTCAATTACATGTTCATTCAAATGTTAAGGATATTAATATATTAATCCTTAAGCAAAAATCTTTTCTATTGTCCAAGAAATTTCCTTAGTACTTGGAAGTCATTGGTAAGGGATTGTGAGAATAATAACATTTAAGTGCTATTATGTTATACTAATCATAATCATTCATTAGTAGGCTTACCTCTTTAAGAATTAGCATAAATAAAGGTAGCAAATGATAGACTAAGTAGTTTTATCTTTCCTTTATATCTTGTTCTTTCTTTCGTCTTTATTCTTGGGTAAAAGTATACGAGGCTCTCCTTTTCTTGACTTCAATAACACAAGTTCAAAAGATTTGTCATGTTAATCTTGGGGTAGAAATCAACTAATTAGATTATATGGTTAGTAAGTTGCTTTATAAAATAGTGATAATACATCATGACATAACCATCAAATTCTATCTATTCCAATTGTAACGCTCTTTGTCACTTATTTATTTATTTGAATTTTATAATTTCAAAAAGGATTTTTATTGAATTAACTCGAAGAGACAAATTTTTAAAACAACTAGTCGTCAAGGAGCTACAATTTAAGGTTATTTATCCATCACCATATCATCCATGCATTATATAATAAACATCAAAAACTTAATTTGATATATTTATAAAGTTAAAGAGTACAACTATATATGATATATCTCAAAATATAAAATATATTCAAAATTTCTAGATTTATCCAACACAGGGAATAAACTGATAAACTAGATATTACTTTAATTTGTATTCTTCTACATAACATCTAGTTCAATCACTCAGAGGGGTCTTCTTTCTTAGAAGTCTCCTTTTCCCTCTTTGAGCCGTTAACTTCGTTGGTAGCGGGGTCAACTGGTGGGTTTGGATTTCTTGGAGGCTGGGAGCATCGCGAAGTGGCTGGAACATCTAGTGGAATACCCGTATAACGAGGAGGTAGGATCTGAGTCATTATGACGGGAAGGTCAATATGAGAGAATTTCTCGTGTGGTATAATATCCGAAGATAGAAAGACAAATCTCACATATCCCATAAAAGTGTCATTATCAAAAAGGGATCATGAGTCTAGCTACCTTCTAAGGGGATGATCGTCAGACGAAAAAGTGGGCAAAAGTTGTTGGCCATCTGAAAAAAAAGTGGGATGTAGGAGTGGACCATCTATCCTTTGCATACACATACAATTTACTATCCAACGAGTACTCTCATCTTACAGTCCCGCACCTAGTTAAGAATTCTAATCGCTTAGAGTCCTTCGCTACCTCCAATTCTCCTAACTTTGGGAGGGCTTACCGAGTGTATTAATTATATCCAAATTTGCATTTGTGGCCAATGATTGGAAGTACATATCCTGCTTGGTACTCGGTCCAATATACTCTCAACCAAATTTTGGTAATACTCCGCTTTGTCAGGGATTGCAAGCCAATTTTGTGACAACCTCTATCTCAAAGTTATTCACAACTTGACACCTTTTCTACCCCCCCCAAGGACTCAAATGAGCTTGCGTACATTCCTTAGGTATCTTTTATGGTCAACCCATGTAGTTCTTCATTCTTAAATATCACACGTACATTTTTAAATTGTCCGCTTCTGTCCATATCATCAACTTCTTTGGTACATACTTCATTTTCAGAGGTAGCTTTTATTTTATGACTTTATTTCATATCAATTAACCAATTATCATTATGTTGAATCTGTAACTCCTTTTTTCACTTATTTGATTTAGTAAAATTTTAATTTCACTAAGGATTTGATTTCAATTTTAATTAACAGTATAAAATTTAAAACACCAATTTCTAGGGAGTTACAATTTATGGACACTTATCTATCACCATATCTATAACGCATCATATATTTGATATTAAAACTCAGTTGGATATATATATTAATAAGGTCAAGAGTAGCACCATATGTATTACATCTCAAAATATTAACGATGTTTAATATTTCTACATTCATCCAAAAACATGGAAACACTAATCAGTTAACTATTATTTAACTTATAATCCTCTTTATGACATTTAATTAAAATATTCAGAGGGTTCTTCTTCCTCCGAAGTCTCTTTTTCCCCCTCTGAGTTGTAGACTTTGTTAGCAGTGAGGTCAGTTGATGGGCTAGGATTTGTGGAAGGTTAGGAGCATCGTGAGGTGGTTGGAACATCTGGTGAAATTTTCATGTAATGAGGTGGTAGGGTTTGTACCGAAAGGTCGATATGGGAAACTTGTCCATATGGTATTATCTCTAAAGATAGAAAGAAAAATCTCACATATCCTGTAAAAGTATCATCCTTGAATAGGGATCATGCATCCAACTTTCTTCTAGAGGAATGATCGTCAAACAAAAAAGTGGGCGGAAATGATGGGCCATCTGAAAAGAAGAGGGAGAGGGTGTAGGAGTGAACCTTTTACCCTTACATACACATACAAAATTTTCCTAATCTATTGTGTACTCTCGTCTCATTGTTCGTGTCTAATTAGGGTTTCTAATCATTTAGGGCCCTTCGTAGCCTCCAATATTACTATCTCCAGGAAGACTTACACGATCATGTCAATAACAAGTTAAGTATGCATTCTGGGTCAACGATCGAAAGTACATATCCTTCCTGGTACTTGGTCCAAGATACCCTAAACCGAATCTTGATAGTGTTCTGCTTTGTCAGGGATACCAAGCTGGTTTTGTGACACCTTCTTTTCTCAGAGCGGTTCACAACTTGACATCTTATCTACCCCCAAGAACTCATTTGAATCTGCATACCTTCCTCAAGTACCTTATGTCGTCAACCTATGCGATCTCCATTCTTAATTCTCACTCGTTAGGTTTTTGATTCATCATTCTCTCCCTACTTTCATTCATTAATTCCTCTTTGGTACTAGTTAGAGGTAACATTTTTGTGATGACTTTATTTCACATCAATTAATTGATCATCACTCAAGTTTCATTCAACCTTTGTTTGAGCAAATTTCTCAAACTCTCACAATTTCATATTTCATTTTCTAACTTGGGGTTATTTATCCAGTTACTGTATACTTGAGACAGTCTCATAAGACATAAGGGTTTCTCTACCTTCAATAGAGACATTAAATACACACAAACATCATCATACATTGTAAAATTAATAATATCACTAATTAAATAAGAATTTTAGGCAATGTAACAATATTTATAATCATAATAGCATGAAGAAGGGTAAAATCGTCTTTTCTTAAAAATTTTCATGTTTATTTCTTTTTTTATTTTCTCTATTCAATTGTTTCTCTCCTATTTCTTTCTCTTACTTTCATTATTTCTCTCTTTTTTGACTATTCTCACCCTCTGTTATATTATTCTCACCTCTTATGTTTTACTATTCTCACCCCCATTCTATTATTCTTACATCTTGTCTTACTATTTTCACCCTCTCGTCGTCTTCTTTCCTTCCTTCTTCTCTAGTTTCCAACTAGCTCTAACTCTCAACCATTCCTTCTGATTCTCCCTTATTTTATTTTTACTACTATTCTTCACCTCTTATTATTTTCTCTATTTCTCCTCTACCTAGCAAACTTCCTATCCTAGATTTTACAAAAAAAATTTATTTTACAATCAAAACCTTCTTCCTCAATTTGTGTCATTCTAAATCATTCGAATTTGGGTCAACTCTTCCTGGATATGTGTTTAAATTAATTCATAACTTCAAATGAATGTTAATTATTGTCGTATGAAGCCCAATTTAATGACTAATTGGAATTAAACAAAGCTTGGAGTAAAAATGCTCATGGCTGTAGAGACAAAATTTGAATTTTTGTTTCTAGCAATATATCTATATTCATATTGATTTTAGAGGTTTATCTTGGAATTAACATGCTTAGAATGGATTTAGCAATGAAAAATTTGAAAGACAGACTTCTCCCACCTTAAATTCAATTTCTGGTGAGTTGGGATTAGTTTCCAGCAGAGCTCCGACGAAGGTGTGAAATTGCAATTCCTTCCCTCTTTCGCTCAGCCAATTGGACCGAAATGTTGTAGAGATCAAGACGAAACTATCTATGAGGAGAAACGAAGAAAAGAAGCTGGGTTTCGTGGGAATTTTTCACGAATTGTTCCTCGACGTGGTGTCTTCTTCCTCTTTGATCTCCATCCTATTTATACAGTTTTAGTACCCTGTTTTTTGCTTATTAAATTCATTGAGGATGAGCGAATGCGACTGGAGCAGCTATAGGGTGGCAGAGTATAGGGACGACCAGCTACAGGTGGAAAGGCTTGAGGAGGAGAAGCTCTTTCAGCAACTTCAATGGTGGTCATGGTATGTTAAGCATAGCTTATGTACAATTTATTTTCGTAAGTTAACAGCGATGAGTCTAGTCTAGTTAGGAAACACATCCCCTCTTCTTTCCCTAGTCCTAAGTTCGAACCCAACCATGATTTTTTCTGATTTTCCTTCTTTTTTCTATTTTCTTTTTATGACATAAAGTTATTATTTTTAAGTTTTAATTTTTTCTAAAAATCCTATAAATCAGTTTGTATTTTTCTCCTCCTATTTCTATATTTTTCTTTACCAAAATATTTATTTAGTTTTATAAATATATTTATTTTAATTTATTTAATTGTGTATTTATTTATAAAATTCAAATTTTTATTTCTAAAATTTAGATTAATATTTTAAATTTTTATCTTCTTATTTCTATTCTTTTTCTTTCATTTTTATAATTTCTAAATCTATTTATAATTTTCTATTCTAAAATTAAAATATTATTTTATATATATTTTTATTTTTTTCAATTTATTTAAAACTATTTTACTAAAAATTGTTAATCTTAACTAATTATAATCTCTTCACTCTAAATTATATTATCTCCTAAATTTAAATAATATTTCTTCTAAATTTAAATTCTAAT